>OX453056.1:27658371-27661612 GCA_949699795.1 Spicauda simplicius
TTAGGTTAGGTTAGGTTAGGTTAGGTTAGGTTAGGTTAGGTTAGGTTAGGTTAGGTTAGGTTAGGTTAGGTTAGGTTAGGTTAGGTTAGGTTAGGTTAGGTTAGGTTAGGTTAGGTTAGGTTAGGTTAGGTTAGGTTAGGTTAGGTTAGGTTAGGTTAGGTTAGGTTAGGTTAGGTTAGGTTAGGTTAGGTTAGGTTAGGTTAGGTTAGGTTAGGTTAGGTTAGGTTAGGTTAGGTTAGGTTAGGTTAGGTTAGGTTAGGTTAGGTTAGGTTAGGTTAGGTTAGGTTAGGTTAGGTTAGGTTAGGTTAGGTTAGGTTAGGTTAGGTTAGGTTAGGTTAGGTTAGGTTAGGTTAGGTTAGGTTAGGTTAGGTTAGGTTAGGTTAGGTTAGGTTAGGTTAGGTTAGGTTAGGTTAGGTTAGGTTAGGTTAGGTTAGGTTAGGTTAGGTTAGGTTAGGTTAGGTTAGGTTAGGTTAGGTTAGGTTAGGTTAGGTTAGGTTAGGTTAGGTTAGGTTAGGTTAGGTTAGGTTAGGTTAGGTTAGGTTAGGTTAGGTTAGGTTAGGTTAGGTTAGGTTAGGTTAGGTTAGGTTAGGTTAGGTTAGGTTAGGTTAGGTTAGGTTAGGTTAGGTTAGGTTAGGTTAGGTTAGGTTAGGTTAGGTTAGGTTAGGTTAGGTTAGGTTAGGTTAGGTTAGGTTAGGTTAGGTTAGGTTAGGTTAGGTTAGGTTAGGTTAGGTTAGGTTAGGTTAGGTTAGGTTAGGTTAGGTTAGGTTAGGTTAGGTTAGGTTAGGTTAGGTTAGGTTAGGTTAGGTTAGGTTAGGTTAGGTTAGGTTAGGTTAGGTTAGGTTAGGTTAGGTTAGGTTAGGTTAGGTTAGGTTAGGTTAGGTTAGGTTAGGTTAGGTTAGGTTAGGTTAGGTTAGGTTAGGTTAGGTTAGGTTAGGTTAGGTTAGGTTAGGTTAGGTTAGGTTAGGTTAGGTTAGGTTAGGTTAGGTTAGGTTAGGTTAGGTTAGGTTAGGTTAGGTTAGGTTAGGTTAGGTTAGGTTAGGTTAGGTTAGGTTAGGTTAGGTTAGGTTAGGTTAGGTTAGGTTAGGTTAGGTTAGGTTAGGTTAGGTTAGGTTAGGTTAGGTTAGGTTAGGTTAGGTTAGGTTAGGTTAGGTTAGGTTAGGTTAGGTTAGGTTAGGTTAGGTTAGGTTAGGTTAGGTTAGGTTAGGTTAGGTTAGGTTAGGTTAGGTTAGGTTAGGTTAGGTTAGGTTAGGTTAGGTTAGGTTAGGTTAGGTTAGGTTAGGTTAGGTTAGGTTAGGTTAGGTTAGGTTAGGTTAGGTTAGGTTAGGTTAGGTTAGGTTAGGTTAGGTTAGGTTAGGTTAGGTTAGGTTAGGTTAGGTTAGGTTAGGTTAGGTTAGGTTAGGTTAGGTTAGGTTAGGTTAGGTTAGGTTAGGTTAGGTTAGGTTAGGTTGGTTGGTTAGGTTAGGTTAGGTTAGGTTAGGTTAGGTTAGGTTAGGTTAGGTTAGGTTAGGTTAGGTTAGGTTAGGTTAGGTTAGGTTAGGTTAGGTTAGGTTAGGTTAGGTTAGGTTAGGTTAGGTTAGGTTAGGTTAGGTTAGGTTAGGTTAGGTTAGGTTAGGTTAGGTTAGGTTAGGTTAGGTTAGGTTAGGTTAGGTTAGGTTAGGTTAGGTTAGGTTAGGTTAGGTTAGGTTAGGTTAGGTTAGGTTAGGTTAGGTTAGGTTAGGTTAGGTTAGGTTAGGTTAGGTTAGGTTAGGTTAGGTTAGGTTAGGTTAGGTTAGGTTAGGTTAGGTTAGGTTAGGTTAGGTTAGGTTAGGTTAGGTTAGGTTAGGTTAGGTTAGGTTAGGTTAGGTTAGGTTAGGTTAGGTTAGGTTAGGTTAGGTTAGGTTAGGTTAGGTTAGGTTAGGTTAGGTTAGGTTAGGTTAGGTTAGGTTAGGTTAGGTTAGGTTAGGTTAGGTTAGGTTAGGTTAGGTTAGGTTAGGTTAGGTTAGGTTAGGTTAGGTTAGGTTAGGTTAGGTTAGGTTAGGTTAGGTTAGGTTAGGTTAGGTTAGGTTAGGTTAGGTTAGGTTAGGTTAGGTTAGGTTAGGTTAGGTTAGGTTAGGTTAGGTTAGGTTAGGTTAGGTTAGGTTAGGTTAGGTTAGGTTAGGTTAGGTTAGGTTAGGTTAGGTTAGGTTAGGTTAGGTTAGGTTAGGTTAGGTTAGGTTAGGTTAGGTTAGGTTAGGTTAGGTTAGGTTAGGTTAGGTTAGGTTAGGTTAGGTTAGGTTAGGTTAGGTTAGGTTAGGTTAGGTTAGGTTAGGTTAGGTTAGGTTAGGTTAGGTTAGGTTAGGTTAGGTTAGGTTAGGTTAGGTTAGGTTAGGTTAGGTTAGGTTAGGTTAGGTTAGGTTAGGTTAGGTTAGGTTAGGTTAGGTTAGGTTAGGTTAGGTTAGGTTAGGTTAGGTTAGGTTAGGTTAGGTTAGGTTAGGTTAGGTTAGGTTAGGTTAGGTTAGGTTAGGTTAGGTTAGGTTAGGTTTTTTTTTTTTTTTTTTTTTTTTTTTTTTTTTATTAAAATTGGTTGTTTCTCTGATTTTATATTTTTCATGTTTTTTATGTGTGATTTTATGTGATCTTTTTGATTTCAGGTTTCAATTTTCCCAACATTTGCTACAGGATACAAATGCTGAGGTTCTGAGAGGTAAGGAATTATGTCACATTATAATGCTTTTCTCATAATGTATTTAAATGTAATTTTTTTTTTTTTTTTTTTTTTTTTTTTTTTTTTTTTTTTTTTTTTTTTTTTTTTTTTTTTTTCTCTCTATATTACGTGATTTTTTCATTAAATGATTTCAAATTGTTTATAATATTATCACATAATTCCAGGTATGTTCTGAGGGTACTTTCCTTTTTCATTACATCCAGAATTTTATAAGGTGGCACTTGGAGCATTTCGCATTTGAATTCATGTTGTTGTCTGTGCGTCTCGAATCTGGGGCATTCCTTGAGCAGATGATCAAGGCTTTGGATGGCGCGGTCGTCGCAGGGGCAACGATCGTCTGTACTAATTTTAAAGCGGTGAAGGTAAGTCTTGTGAAAACCGTGGCCGGTAAGAATTTGTGAAAAGTTAAAAGTGATTTTAGTGTATTGCCAAAGGTCTCTGATGTCGGTGATCTTTGGCAATAGTTTTCTGGTATGTTGCCCCTGCGAAGCGCTCTCATATCTAGACTGCCAGGTTCTCATAGTGTGGGCCCTGACTTTGTGCTTGATGTAGCTTAGC
>CATIWX010000022.1:0-10032 GCA_949699795.1 Spicauda simplicius
CATAATGTGTACATATGTACAATTATTTATTATATAATGTATACATATGTACAATTATTTAATACATAATGTGTACATATGTACTATTATTTATTACATAATGTGTACATATGTACAACTATTTATTAAGTAATGTGTACATATGTGCAATTATTTAATACATAATGTGTACATATGTACAGTTATTTATAACATAATGTGTACGCGCGTACAATTATTTATTACATAATGTGTACGCACGTACAATTATTTATTACATAATGTGTACATATGTACAATTGTTTATTACATAGGGTGTACATATGTACAATTGCTTATTACATAATGTATACATATGTTCAATTATTTATTACATAATATGTACATATGTATGACGAAGGCAGTAGGTGGGACTCGTAAGCAAACGCAGCGATTTCGACTTCACGTGGCCACCACCAAACAGTCTCCCGTTCCCAAATTCGAATCAAACGACATGATGGGTCTCGTCCATCTTTTTTTCTCTATTGACAGTGACACTTGTCAAATCTAACCACGTGAAATCGACTTCGCTCAGGAGACAATGTCAACCTGACGTTTGCATTCATCGGCAAGAGATGGCGCTACTTGTCGACGATGCGACACGGCCGTCCTGACGTTTCGCACGTCCACGTGCGAAGTTCCAGCGCAATTATAAAAATCACAGTATGTAAAACTACCGCTCGGTCAACCTGACCACTCTTTTCAAAGTAATAACAAAAATTTAATTCAATCAATAACCTCAGATCGTACATCTAGATTCAAGATAACCTCTATCTGGCGTCTGATAGCCTCGAGACAACCTGCATCTGGCGTCTGATAGTCTCAAGACAACCTGCATCTGGCGTCTGATAGATTCAAGACAACCTGCATCTGGCGTCTGATAGACTCAAGACAACCTGCATCCGGCGTCTGATAGTCGAGATAACCTGCATCCGGCGTCTGATAGATTCAAGACAACCTGCATCCGGCGTCTGATAGTCGAGATAACCTGCATCTGGCGTCTGATAGTCTCAAGACAACCTGCATCTGGCGTCTGATAGACTCAAGACAACCTGCATCCGGCGTCTGATAGTCGAGATAACCTGCATCTAGCGTCTGATAGTCTCAAGACAACCTGCATCTGGCGTCTGATAGATTCAAGACAACCTGCATCCGGCGTCTGATAGTCGAGATAACCTGCATCTAGCGTCTGATAGTCTCAAGACAACCTGCATCTGGCGTCTGATAGATTCAAGACAACCTGCATCTGGCGTCTGATAGACTCAAGACAACCTTAACTGTAGATGTACTCTACTACTAATACAAGTTTCTACCAAGTTTACAGAAACCTCCGTGTAAATGTCTCTAACACCACGGCTTTGTCCCCGCTAAAACACATATCCACCTCGTGAATAACCAGTGTTCATCACCTCTACGGTTACACGCTAAAATTTGCAGTTAAAGTCACTCACCCCCAACCGGGTCTCCCCAATCAGTAAACATTGAACATTATCATCTCCTAAAAAGATCACATCACATCAATTAACTCTTACCAATTTCAAGTTTGTTTTACTA
The DNA here is from genome assembly GCA_949699795.1 of Spicauda simplicius. Lineage (NCBI taxonomy): Eukaryota > Metazoa > Arthropoda > Insecta > Lepidoptera > Hesperiidae > Spicauda > Spicauda simplicius. Next base: position 1,573 of record CATIWX010000022.1, read on the forward strand.
CATCCCCCTGAATGCAGAGTCCTACGAACTCTATGGTCTCTACAAGACCCATCTCCGCCAGAGCTACGACTACGAAATGTTACGGTCCGACAAACCGAACTAAGATTCACTACTATCTTGTACTTCCAATGGTACTTAGCCCTCAGACATTCAGCATAACGTCTTATAGAGAAATTTGTAGATTACATTTACAATTCCAAGCTTTTACTATGTAACGAACATCTTCCAAAAACTCAACTCAAACTCAACTCCAATGAAGGTCATTGTACCTTAGAATTTTGGATCCAATTTAGTTTGGTATCGCTCTTGCTTTTCCAACAACTCCAAACCGCCAATGCTACTTCGTTATTGCTACATCAAAACGAGACCTGTCCTATTCTGCGCTTTCGTTTTTTTTTTTTTTTATATTGTCACGAGTTAATTTACGAATTTCGTCAATGTTGGCGTCAATTTTAATCTAGTACTACACATCAGTAGTAAAGGTCTTGTAATTTTACTAAAAGCTTCAGCGGCGAAGATTTTGTCTTTCGGATTGCTATACAATGGCTATCCTACGAGACATGTCCTCGAATGTTGATTTAATTAATTCAAAATTCGAAATTGTAATCATTAATTCGAAATCACAACTAATGCACTACACGTAAATACTACAACCATGAGCCCAGTACCATAGTAGTCATCACAACTAATACTGTACGCTTACTCTACCAAAATAACAAGTTACAATCAAGTTTACTAAAACTGAAACTTTAGAGTAATTACCTCCTTCGCTACGGCTCTCAAGCCAAATACGCATATCCATCTCGTGGATCGCCTGTGCACCGCACTCCAGCAGCTACACGATACGGTCTCCATAGACCACGACCTCGGCCAGAGTTAAACGCACACCGCGCACCCACGGACTACTCCAGTTACCTCAAGAGACACCGATTTCTACCGGGCTACCACTACAACATAAATACTGGTACGGTCAAATTCACTATGACCGATAGAGTCATTCGCCTGTAGTTCCCCATCCACTTAACTTTGTTCGTCATCATCGTCAAAAACATCGTCCTTCACATCAATTTCGACTGGTACATGACCCTCTGACATTTTTCTTAATCTATTCTGAGCAAAATTATAGGTTCGTTTACTATTTAAAGTCTTTCGAGTCAGCGTACAATTTATCGCGAATTGTATTTCAACTATTAACCACGACTCATTTGCACTAACTAGTCTCTATCGCAATTAACATAGACTTCAATACTCTCATGACGTACTTTACCTGCACATTAATACAAGATGAAACCAGTGCTATCAAGTGTAAGGTAATATAACCGAACTCTTTAAAGTACTACTCCTTTATCAGCGAAACAACGTCCTCGATCAGCGACAATACGTTTGCGTTACACTATCTTTCACAGCTTTAATACTACGACTCAATAACTCAAACAACAGGACAAACTTCGTAAACACGTCTTTAAGAACGAAAACATGATCTTTCTAATAATTTGCCTGAACATGATAGATACTTGGTAGCTTAGATACTTTGGAAGTAACACAAGTATCAATTAACCTCTTAAAGTAACCTGACGTAACTTCAAACCAATAAATACCACAAAACTTCTCTTCAGTATTATCACATTCCAGATATGTGATTCCCGAATATTACCAACCACTGACCATTTTAACGCCTTAGGCAGTGTAGGTAATCATTTACTACAATCGTTAGGCCGTATTTTACGATTTAGGATACCTTCACGGACTTCGTATGTTTTCGCTGTCTTCAATTAACTATCCGTCATTTAAATCAGAAACAAGCTTTGACGTTTCAATGTCTCATTTTTGTGCAACCAACAGCCAATGATCAAAAGTTTGGTCACATTAACTCGTATGTTTCATCCGACCACACAATTTATCTGATATTTAATACTACCCTTAAAATACAAAGGTAGATGACTACCTGATAAGAAAACCGTGTGATAGAAAATCAAAACATAATAAATAAGGCCACCACCTGTGTACTCGTGGTGTCAAGACAATCTTTTTACGGGATGATTCTGATAAATTGCAATCAGTTTCAACTGTAAATAGTTTACCGTGTAAATACTACCGACAAATGTTTACTTAAAGCTTAAATCCGCCTCGCCGCGGGCGCCACGGACACATACAAAGACGAACACACAAACAGCCAAACCCAGAACAAGCATCCAAACCCACCACTCAGACACCCGTCCGGCCAGGAATCGAATCCGGGACCCATCGCGCGCCAGACCGGCAGGGCAACCGCACCGCAACGCGCATCGTCAAATCTTTTACTAGTGTCAAACACCAGGCAAGGTCTCACCAGCTCGTAACTACGATATCGTGATTCCGGTGTCGTTCTCTTACGGAAATACGCAACTACCCTACGTTAACTTTCCTCGGTAGGTTCGGAAATAACCAAAGTATCGTCAACTTAAACGTAACGTAAGTATTAGCCAAATTATCAAAAGCTTTAATTATCGTGCGTTAAATAATTGATATCGCATTTTGGAGTAACGGTAAGGTCAGCTATCCGTACTGACCGTCAGGTGTTATAAACGCTGTACATTATATCGACTGATCAATACAGTAATTCAATGAAAAGTAGAGACATAGTCTAGCTTAATGAAATACCGCGCACCATGTAAACGCGCCATTCATGCTATAAGCGGTAATATCGATACTGATAATATCGAGTACTGTATTACTATTCACTACTGCACTATCACCGCGTTTTGCTTTACGAAAACTGTCGAGTTTATAAATTACTTGGTTGAATGATATTAGCATGGATGAGCTCAATCACACATTCACGCATTGTTCTTATTACAATAACACAACGGCGATAAGTTCGTGTTTATACTGCTTTACCAGGATCACTCAGCTGTATTGCTAATTTACCCAGTCACACGAACATGTGTATACCAGTTATAAAATAGGAAGGGTATCAAAACAACATAGAAGTTATTTTCGGTTTGTAATCTACTAAGTCTTCTGTATCGGAACGGTGTATTCTGAATTAATCGGAGGTACATGTTGTAAGCTACAATTGTCATATTATTATGTACCTACTCGAAATCCTTGTGGCAATATTTCGCGCCAATCATTGTATTACTACGCAAATGTAAGTCCAGTAAAACACGTAATAAAACCCCAAGTAAATTATTATCGATTACGTCGATTTAACAATGCCTCGTAACGTAGCTATATTTTGTACACGTTTTCCACTTCATTTACAAGAAACACTCAGTATCTGTATCGGAGCAAAAGGACAACTTCTCACAAGGTAACAAATCGGAACAAACTCACCGAAACTCGATGTACTTCTCCACACGAATGTATCACTCTTTAGCTTAGAGCTTCACACCCTCAAGTGGCCCCCTGACAGCCTTATTCACACCTGAGATGGAGTCTGTTATCCCGAGACATGCTGCGCGATTGCCTATTTCACTTACGATAGCTTGACAATAATCACAAACGAGGTACACTATTTTTCGAACACGAACTCGGACCCGTCACTCGATCTTTTTGTGTATTTTTTATTTTTTTTATTTTGTTATTTCCTTTTTATTGTCCGTATACATTTTGTTTTTTTTTTTTTATTATTTATTTGTGTGTTACTTGTTGTGTGGCAATAAATGAATTTTATTATTATTATTATTATTATCTATCCAAACTTGTTTGTATTACAAAAACTTTAAGAGTTGTGGGCAAATGAATCTTTATCCCAATTCTGATGACGAAGGCAGTAGGTGGGACTCGTAAGCAAACGCAGCGATTTCGACTTCACGTGGCCACCACCAAACAGTCTCCCGTTCCCAAATTCGAATCAAACGACATGATGGGTCTCGTCCATCTTTTTTTCTCTATTGACAGTGACACTTGTCAAATCTAACCACGTGAAATCGACTTCGCTCAGGAGACAATGTCAACCTGACGTTTGCATTCATCGGCAAGAGATGGCGCTACTTGTCGACGATGCGACATGTACGATTATTTTTTACACAATGTATACATATGCATAATTATTTATTACATAATGTGTACATATGTACAATTGTTTATTACATAATGTTTACATATGTACAATTGTTTATTACATAATGTGTACATATGTACGATTTTTTTTTACACAATGTGTACATATGTACAATTATTTATTACATAATGTGTACATATGTACAACTATTTATTAAGTAATGTGTACATATGTATAGTTATTTATTACAAAATGTGTACGCATGTACAATTATTTTTTACATAATGTATACGTATGTTCAATTATTTTTTAAATAATGTGTTCGTATGTTCAATTATTTTTTACATAATGTGTACATATGTACAATTATTTATTACATAATGTATACATATGTACAACTATTTATTTAGTAATGTGTTCATATGTTCAATTATTTTTTACAATATGTGTACATATGTACAATGATTTATTACATAATTTGTACATATGTGCAATTATTTATTACATAATGTGTACATAATATATACAGTTATTTATTACATAATGTGTACGCACGTACAATTATTTTGTACATTATGTATACATATGTACAGTTATTTATTACATAATGTGTACATATGTACAATTATTTTTTACATAATGTTAACATATGTTTAATTATTTTTTACATAATATGTACATATATACGATTATTTTTTACATAATGTATACATATGTACAATTATTTATTACATAATATGTAAAAATGTACAATTATTTTTTACAATATTTGTACATATGTACAATGATTTATTACATAATGTGTACATATGTACAATTATTTTTTACATAATGTGTACATATGTACAATTATTTATTATATAATGTATACATATGTACAATTATTTTTTAAATAATGTGTACATATGTACTATTATTTATTACATAATGTGTACATATGTACAACTATTTATTAAGTAATGTGTACATATGTGCAATTATTTAATACATAATGTGTACATATGTACGATTATTTATTACATAATGTATACACATGTACTATTATTTACTACATAATGTGTACATATGTACAATTATTTATTACATAATGTATACATATGTACAATTATTTATTACATAATGTGTACATATGTGCAAATATTTATTACATAATGTGTACATATGTACTATTATTTATTACATAATGTGTACATATGTACTATTGTTTGTTGTATATTGTGTACGTATGTTCAATTATTTAATACATTATGTGTACATATGTACAATTATTTATTATATAATGTATACATATGTACAATTATTTTTTACATAATGTGTACATATGTACAATTATTTTTTACATAAGGTGTACATATGTACTATTATTTATTACATAAAGTGTACATATGTACAATTATTTATAACATAATGTGTACATATGTACGATTATTTTTTACACAATGTATACATATGTATAATTATTTATTACATAATGTGTACATATGTACAATTATTTATTACATAATGTATACATATGTACAACTATTTATTTAGTAATGTGTTCATATGTTCAATTATTTTTTACAATATATGTACATATGTACAATGATTTATTACATAATTTGTACATATGTGCAATTATTTATTACATAATGTGTACATAATATATACAGTTATTTATTACATAATGTGTACATATGTACAATTATTTTTTACATAATGTTAACATATGTTTAATTATTTTTTACATAATATGTACATATATACGATTATTTTTTACATAATGTATACATATGTACAATTATTTATTACATAATATGTAAAAATGTACAATTATTTTTACAATATTTGTACATATGTACAATTATTTTTTACATAATGTGTACATATGTACAATTATTTATTATATAATGTATACATATGTACAATTATTTTTTAAATAATGTGTACATATGTACTATTATTTATTACATAATGTGTACATATGTACAACTATTTATTAAGTAATGTGTACATATGTGCAATTATTTAATACATAATGTGTACATATGTACAGTTATTTATAACATAATGTGTACGCGCGTACAATTATTTATTACATAATGTGTACGCACGTACAATTATTTATTACATAATGTGTACATATGTACAATTGTTTATTACATAAGGTGTACATATGTACAATTGCTTATTACATAATGTATACATATGTACAATTATTTATTACATAATATGTACATATGTACGATTATTTTTTACACAATGTATACATATGCATAATTATTTATTACATAATGTGTACATATGTACAATTGTTTATTACATAATGTTTACATATGTACAATTGTTTATTACATAATGTGTACATATGTACGATTTTTTTTTACACAATGTGTACATATGTACAATTATTTATTACATAATGTGTACATATGTACAACTATTTATTAAGTAATGTGTACATATGTATAGTTATTTATTACAAAATGTGTACGCATGTACAATTATTTTTTACATAATGTATACGTATGTTCAATTATTTTTTAAATAATGTGTTCGTATGTTCAATTATTTTTTACATAATGTGTACATATGTACGATTTTTTTTACACAATGTATACATATGTATAATTATTTATTACATAATGTGTACATATATACAGTTATACATTACATAATGTGTACATATGTACAATTGTTAATTACATAATGTGTACATATGTACAATTATTTATTACATAATGTGTACATATGTACATATGTATAGTTATTTATTACAAAATGTGTACGCATGTACAATTATTTTTTACATAGTGTATACGTATGTTCAATTATTTTTTTACATAATGTGTACATATGTACGATTATTTATTACATAATGTATACACATGTACTATTATTTATTACATAATGTGTACATATGTACAATTATTTATTACATAATGTATACATATGTATAGTTATTTATTACAAAATGTGTACGCATGTACAATTATTTTTTACATAATGTATACGTATGTTCAATTATTTTTTAAATAATGTGTTCGTATGTTCAATTATTTTTTACATAATGTGTACATATGTACGATTTTTTTTACACAATGTATACATATGTATAATTATTTATTACATAATGTGTACATATATACAGTTATACATTACATAATGTGTACATATGTACAATTGTTAATTACATAATGTGTACATATGTACATATGTATAGTTATTTATTACAAAATGTGTACGTATGTACAATTATTTTTTACATAATGTGTACATATGTACGATTATTTATTACATAATGTATACACATGTACTATTATTTATTACATAATGTGTACATATGTACAATTATTTATTACATAATGTATACATATGTATAGTTATTTATTACAAAATGTGTACGCATGTACAATTATTTTTTACATAATGTATACGTATGTTCAATTATTTTTTAAATAATGTGTACATATGTACAATTGTTTATTACATAATGTTTACATATGTACAATTGTTTATTACATAATGTGTACATATGTACAATTATTTTTTACATAATGTATACACATGTTCAATTACTTATTACATAATGTGTACATATGTACAATTGTTAATTACATAATGTGTACATATGTACAATTATTTATTACATAATGTGTACATATGTACAACTATTTATTAAGTAATGTGTACATATGTACTATTATTTATTACATAATGTATACATATGTACAATGATTTATTATATAATTTGTACATATGTGCAATTATTTATTACATAATGTGTACATATGTACGATTATTTTTTACACAATGTATACATATGCATAATTAGTTATTACATAATGTGTACATATGTACAATTGTTTATTACATAATGTTTACATATGTACAATTGTTTATTACATAATGTGTACATATGTTCAATTATTTATTACATAATGTGTTCGTATGTTCAATTATTTTTTACATGATGTGTACATATGTACGAATTTTTTTACACAATGTATACATATGTATAATTATTTATTACATAATGTGTAGATATATACAGTTATACATTACATAATGTGTACATATGTACAATTATTTTTTACATAATGTGTACGCATGTACAATTATTTATTACATAATGTGTACATATGTGCAAATATTTATTACATAATGTGTACATATGTACTATTATTTATTACATAATGTGTACATATGTACAATTGTTTGTTGTATATTGTGTACGTATGTTCAATTATTTAATACATAATGTGTACATATGTACAATTATTTATTATATAATGTATACATATGTACAATTATTTTTTACATAATGTGTACATATGTACAATTATTTTTTACATAAGGTGTACATATGTACTATTATTTATTACATAAATTGTACATATGTACAATTATTTATAACATAATGTGTACATATGTACGATTATTTTTTACACAATGTATACATATGTATAATTATTTATTACATAATGTGTACATAT
>CATIWX010000023.1:0-91785 GCA_949699795.1 Spicauda simplicius
ATTTGATTTGTAGATAAATAGCAGCCATCCCAATATAATTAAGTAGTTAAGCAAGTGGTGATAATCACAGTGATTAAAATTTTATCAAATTGAAATTGACACCGAGCGCATTCCCGAGGACTAAGATGGTCGCCTCATATAAACTACAATATTCCCAATATTTTCTAATTATTTTTAACCGACTTCCAAAAAGGAGGAGGTTATCAATTCGTCTGTATTTTTTTTATATATTTGTTACTTGATTACTCCGGACTGGGTGAACCGATACCGAGGATTTTTTTTATTTGAAAGGTAGTGCACGCCATAGGGTCCCATTATTTTTTAGTTCACTTTTAACAATGGCATCCATAAGAAAAACGTATAAGTCTTAAATTTGCATTAACGATGTGCCCGATAAATTTACGAATAACTCAATATTCCGCCAACCGATTTAGATGATTTTTCTTTTATTTGAAAGAATGTACTTTAGGGGTACTCTAATGAGAGTTTGAGAAAGTTCTGATCATAGGATCCATAACAAAGTAATGTAACTCTTCAACTCTTTGAAGCAAATTAACTAAATTTACGATACTCGGCCGAATTTAAGTTGTAGGAGTCCAGTTGGATAGTATATAGAATGAGATTACTAAGCAGATATTTAGTAAAAAAAATTGACCTTCAACTCTTCAATCCTGATGATGCAGGGGTACTGCTAGCCTGAACCGTAGAAGTAAGTTAATTTGTTTTTACGGATATATAATAAAATTGTTAAACAAATTTATGGGACAAAAATTTGACCTTCAACTCCTCAACCCTGATGATGCAGGGGTACTTCAAGCCTAAGCGATAGAAGATGGCCATTTGGTGCTTTTGGGCGGTAATATAATTACTAAGCAAAGACACGATATGAAAATTTCGACCTTCAACTTCTCAACCCTGATGATGCAGTGCCGTAAGACTAAGCCATATAAGTTGGCCCGTTGGTTCTTACGTATATAACGAAGTGAGTGTGGTGAATTGTGACATCAGGAAGGCCAGGAGTCTTCATTATTTTCCATTCTTGAAGATTTCAAGTAAAACACAGGAATAAACTTCTTCGATTTATTCACAATTGAGGAGGTCCGATCGCTTCGACAGTTAAAACAGGAATCTTTTCTACCGGCGTTCGCTCGCCTTTTTATAACAATGTTTGGTGAGGTGACAATAACAAATTTATGGAGGGTAAACTAAATTACAATTCTAAAAATCATTAAATATTGCTAATTCAATAAACAAACAATTTTAAATCTTTAAACTAACTAAAATAATTATTATCGGTGACGTGTTTTTCATAAATACGCGGTGTCGCGCCGACATATATAATAAAATTACTGAGCAAAAAATTAAAATGAAAATGTTTACCTTCACCTCCTCAACCCTGCAGGATACTGTAAGCCTAAGCCGTAGGAGTTGGCCATTTGGTGCTTTCGGGTATGTGATATAATTACTAAGCAAAGACATAATATGACAATTTAGATCTTCAACTCCTCAGACCTGCTAATGCAAGGTACTGCAAGCTTAAGCCATAGGAGTTGGCAATTTCATGCTTTCGGGTATGTAATATGATTACTAAGCTGCCTGATGATGCGGGATAGTGCAAGCCTAAATTATAAAAGGTAGATACATAGTGACTACGCTGACTACGCTGCAGCTGCCGCCCGCCAGCTACCCGGGAAGCGGAAAACAACGAGGTCAGAGAGGGAAAGCGGGATCCCCCGCAACGAACTCCCTCGTAGTGCGGTGTCTGATGGTGTCGCGGACAAGGACGGCTTTACTAAAGTGGAGCGTAAGAAGAAGAAAAAGCCTCCTTGTCGTAACCAATGTGGCACAGCACCGACAGGGTCCAACCATCTTCTGCGTCCTGCCGTTCCTGTGACGCACGTGTATGTCTCACGTCTCCACTACAACACGAAGGCGTCTGACATAGTGGAGTACTTGGAAATAAAAACCAAGTTCCGACTGGCGGTCGAAAAGTTGGTGGCGCGTAACGCAGTAAACTTTAGTTCATTTGTAGTACGCGTCCCAACTGAGCATGTATCGACCTTCCTGAAGGAAGAGCTGTGGCCGAAGGGAGTTGTCTTCCGGAAGTTTCGTGGAAGGAGAGGACCCCCGGAAGTCACCAGACCCGCGTCTCACGTCGCCGCAAACACGTGATTTAGTTATAAGAATATATTGATATATATGTTAGTCTATAAGGTATATATGATATGGACCTCTGTATTCAATTATACTTATGTATCTTTGTTTATATTGTCTGAAATAAATGGTTAAATAAAAAAAAAAAAAAAATAGTGCTTACGGATGTTATTTTGTTAAGAATATATTATAAGTTTAAGGACAGCTCATTAAATGTGATAAATAAATAATAAATTAAACTTCAAGTCGTCAACCCTGATAATCAAAGTACGCAGCCTACTTAAGGCGTATGAGTTTGGTACTTATTGATTACAATAAATTACAACCCGTTCTTGAGAGGACATCATGATGAAAAGTTTCACTTACCTAAATCCTAATGAATACCTAAATCCTGAAAATGCAGGAGTATTGTCATTGCTTAGAGTTGGATTTAGCTGTATCTTTTTATACAGGATGGGTTAGGTAAGGTTGGAACATAAAAGAAAACATAAAAACTAAGAGAGCAGGGCGCCGCAGCCCCCTGCTCTCTTCGTATGAAGTGTAAAAGTGTTTTATGTTTAACTAGCTGTACCCGTGGCTTTGCCCGCGTGCAAATCAAAGTGTCACAAAGTTTTTCTCGCGCAAATCTCGACATCGTGGGAATTCTATGATAAAAAGTAGTAACATTAATATCGGTTTGGCCACTCAAGGATTACCTGGTCAAACATAGGGTGAAAAAACGAATTTAAAGTGTGTATTTGTGGGTAGGAACGTATTGTTATGTATTTTTAAATTAGACGAATTCTAATATTGTAAATCGCTTTTTAGAACCAATTTACATTCTTAGTGATCTAATCCACAATATCGGGATACTTCTTTCAATCAACTCTTCCACATATGAACCAAAACTTATCGATTATAAAGATTGATTTGAACTTTTCCGAATTGGAAAATACTATTTGAAGTAATTTTGGCGGATTCAAATTTCTAAGTAAGATTATAGGTAAACCTACTTTTAATATTAATTTGTGTTCAGAAGTTCCGGAAGGCATTAAGGAATTCAAAAATTCTGTTGGATAATGTACTGCTTCCTCCATCTCAATGACTGTGTCTACCGAATAGTAGATCTGTGACGCTGCTTTAAATTTTGAAAAAAAAAAAACATTTATTTTATCGACACGTTCATTGATGGATGGGTATATAGCCGTCTTTTGAAACCAATTTATAGTGTTATTGGTTGTATTAACAATATCGGGATATACTTTTTCAACCAACTCCTCCACATTTAAACGAAGACGTATCGATATAAAGATTGATTTTAACTTTTCCGGATAACAAAGCACTATTATATATAAAAGTTATATTACTCTTCTTTTTATACTGCTATATACACACATTGTCAATGGTACTTCGTTACTAAAAAGCATGAAATAAAAAAAAATGACAAAAAAATATCCACCGATATAAGTCCTGAGATACAACCGCCCTGAAGTCGGTGCTCGACATATTTCGCTGGACGACGGTAACTATGTCCTATATGAGCACCGACTTCAGAACTATGTCCTAAGTACTGAGTATGTTTTAAACTAAAATATATTTAAATTATTTTTTACTTTTTTGTGGCATGGAAGTCGGTGGATATTCTTTTGTCAAAAAATTTTTATCATCATAATGTTCTCTCAACGGGTTGTAATGTATTGTAATCAATAAGTACCAAACTCATACGGCTTAAGTAGATTGTGTACTTAAATTATCAGGGTTGATGAATTGAAGTTTAATTTATTAATCACATTTCAGTTTAATGAGCTGTCATTAAACTTATAATATATACTAAAAACAACTGTAAGCATTATGTAACTACCTTTTATAATTTAGGCTTGCACTATCCCGCATCATCAGGGAGGAGTTGAAGGTAAAAAAAAATATCCCGTGTCTTTGCATAGTATTCTTATTACTTATACGTAAGCACTTGCGAGCCAACTTCTACCTATAGCTTGGGCTTGCAGTACCCTGCATCATTAGGGCTGAGGAGTTGAAGATCGAAATTTTCATCTTGTGTCTTTGCTTAGTAATTATATTACATACCCGAAAGCACTAAATAGCTAACTTCTATGGCTTAGGCTTGAAGCACCCCTGCATCATCAGGGTTGAGGAGATGATGGTCAAAATTTTCATCTTGTGTCTTTGCTTAGTAATTATATTAATTGGACTCCTACAGCTTAGGTTTGGCCGAGTATCGCTTATTTCGTTAATTTGCTTTAAAGAAATGGATCCTATGATCAGAACCGTATCAAACTCATCAGAGTACCCTTGAAGTACATTCTTTCAAATAAAAGAAAAATCATCAAAATCGGTTGGCGGGAAATTGACTTATTCATCTATTTATGGCGCACATCGTTAATGCAAATATCAGACTTATGCGCTTTTCTTATGGATGCCACTGTCAAAAGTGAACTAAAAATAAATGGGACCCCATGATACGCACTTACCTTTCAAACGAAAAAAAAAAATCATCCAAATCCGTTCACCCAGTGCGGAGAAATCAAGTAACAAATATAAAATTTAAAAAAAAATAATAAAAAAAAATACAGACGAATTTATAACCTCCTCCTTTTTGGAAGTCGATTTAAAACGATGTTTTAACATAAAATTCATAGCGAAATACTAAATTTTATTGAGGTGGCCTCAAAATTGACTGACTTTCATACAAACTTACATCTCCTATTTGGGTTAAATTGGGGGGGGGGGGGGATCAGAAAATTCATTCTTAGCTGACGTCTACGTCATAAAAGGAACCCCTTGTAAAAATCCTATTCGTATCTTTAGCAGTTTAGGCTCTACGATGTTTATTCTATAGATGAGTGAGAGAGCATCCTTTCGTTTTTATATAAGTATATATAGATATAGAGATATAGATTTGTATAGTATCAAATAACATAGGTACACACATAACCAATAAAAAATACATAACAAAGGAATAAATTTTACAGACCTTAACGTGTTTAGTTTCAACCAATACAACTATGCAGTTGCTTATCTTTTTTTTTTTTTTTTATTTGACTGAAGTAGCAAACGAGCATGCAGTCATGTCATGCAGAACATGGGTTCCATCTGAAGTCAATTACAGATGCGTTGCTACTCCTGAGGACTATGATGTTCGCCTCATGTGAAAGTGTGCCGGCAACCACACCCTTCTATCTTATTAACACTTATCGAACACAGAATAAATACTGCGTAGTTTTAAATTGACATAACTTTTTTATTCGTAAACCGATTTACATAAAATAAACACTAAATGTTAAGTGAAGTTTCCCACAACACATCGGTGAAAATTATATTCAAATTGGATAAGCCGTTTCTGAGATTAGCGTTTTCAAACACACAGACAAACAGACAAACAGATAAACAGACAAACAGAAAAGATTTCTAAAAACCATTATTTTGGGTTCTATATCGTATTAAAGACCTCTAGAAATGGTTTTCACCTAAATTTATTCCATGTACAGACAGCGACCTCTTACAGAATTATTATAGTATAGATTAATGAGCACATGTGGATGCACAAAGCAAACTTATTAACTTTATTCAAATACAAATATCACCATATAGTCACTAAAAAGCGTGAAATAAAAACTTTTTAACAAAAAATATCTAGTAAAAAAGTAAAAAATAATTTCAATAATTTTGGTTTAGAACATACTCAGTACTTAGTACATAGTTCTGACGTCGGCGCTCATACAGGATAAAGTTTCACCGTCATCCTAAGAAATATGTTGAATTACACAAAATTCTACGCAACAATCAGCATTTAATTTCAGATAATACTACTCAGATTACCGGGCAACGAATGTAATGGACTCAAGAACTTAATGAGGCTATTATACGTGCCTATTATAAGATCACCAATCTGGAAAGATTATATCTGAACAGAGAATATCAGATCAGCGCCGAGTAACAATAAATAACAATAGATTACAGAGAGAAAGACTTGAAAGTATAAGGCAGGAAGTGGAAGAAATGTTAAAACTAACTATAAATAGTGAGATAACAAGTAGTACTACTAGTAGTGTTTGCAATACAATAAATAAATAAAAAGAATTCTCGGTTACGGTAGATTTAAATGTAAACAAGGACCAAGATACTAATAACTCTCCAGAACCAATCTATAATAAAATACAAGAAACATTCGAGCTAGCAATAAAATATTACAAAAACACTCCGCCAACAGAACATAAATTTATTCCTAAACAAAAGTTACCCAAGCGATCTTATAATATAATTAATCATATTGATAACACTATTTTGCCAAAGTACATCAAAGTAGAAACTGACTTTAACACATTTGATACCGTAATATACTGTGCAGCACGGACAGCAGCCAAACTTGATGGGACAAATTTAACTTTACAACCTACAAAGTCTAAGCAATATGGCAACCATAATAAACCACGCTGGCAAATTAGATTAGAAAAGCAGGTAATTAATTTGAGAACTCATACAGGGCGACTAACACAATATATTAGAGGGAATAGAAACCCAAACTTAACTAAACATATAAATACCATAATAACGAATTACGAAGTTCATACAATTCATGAAAAAATAAATGCAGACCTCTCACAATTTTTGGACACACTCAAACAGAAACTTACAGTAACTGCAAGTAGACTCAAAAGATATAAGGCATGTACTCTAGGTAAAACTCAAAATAACCAGTTCATAAATAATGAAAACCAGTTTTATAGGACTTTTAGGAACGGCACTATTCCCCAACACTTTAATATCAGCCCTACACTAGACACTATAACCAATTTCTGGTCAGGCATATGGCGAGAACCTGTACTACATAACAATGAGGCCAAATAGATTAAAGTAGAAGTTGATAATAATACAACGTTGACTTGATGCACTTTCAAACAGATTCAGAAGAAGTATTTCAAGAAGTCATACCTAACCTTAAAAATTGGAAAGCACCGGGATCCGACCAAATTCATAACTTTTGGTACAAACATTTTAAGTATACACATTCTTTCCTTTAAAAGTATATAAATGAGTTTATAAATAAACCACTAACCGTGCCAGAATTCATAACGCAAAGTACAACATATTTGCTCCCAAAAGACCTTAATGACTTAACAAATCCAGCAAAATTTCGACCTAACACGTGTCTGCAAACCATATACAAAATAATAATCGCCTGTATTTCACATACTATATACACAAATTTAGAAAAAAATCAAATCCTAATAGAACAACAAAAAGGTTGTTGCAAATTTAGCCAAGGCTGTAAAGAGCAACTTATAATAGATTCCGCAGTATTACATCACGTACATAAAAATAAAAACTATCTTTACTCTATCTATATCGATTACGCTAAAGCTTTTGATTCTGTTCCTCATTCTTGGCTGTTAGAAACCTTAAAAAATTATAAAATTCAGCCATTATTCATTTCATTTCTTCGAATATCAATGGCAGCCTGGACAACGCGTCTTAAGTTAACGACGAAAGATGACACCTTACATACTGAACCTATTAAAATCAAGCGAGGTATGTTTCAAGGAGATGCACTTAGCCCGCTATGGTTCTGCTTAGCATTAAATCCGCTATCAAGTAAATTAAATTCTAAAAACGCAGGTTATTAAATGCAGTAATGTGGTGCTGAAGAGAATCAATCCAGCTAGATTTAAACCTTCTATACATTGACGATTTGAAATTATATGCCTCAAAAGAATCTGATTTTCATAACTTAATAAATGTTGCAGAATGTTTTTCAAAAGACATATGTATGAACTTCGGTATTGAAAAATGCAAAATAAATTCCCTCGTAGCCAATCTACCTTATCAATACAAGTATGAATTACAGTATTATATTAATATTATATTGAACTTATTGATTCCTTGCAATATGACAGTGCATACAAATATCTAGGTTATAATCAGTCAAACCTCATTCACTATAAGAACATAAAAATAATTAGGTTCCATTTTAAAAACACAGTTAAACTCTCGAAATATTATTAAATCTATAAACACATACACTATCCCTATTCTTACTTATTCTTTCGGTATAATTATTTGGACAATAACCGACCTTTTAAAACTTCAACGTAATATTAATACTATGTTAACTAAACATAGAAAACACCATCCAAGAGCGTGTTTTCAAAGGATGACTTTGCCAAGAGCTGAAGGCTGAAGAGGTATTATCGATATTTAAACCAGCTTCATATTGATAAGCAAGCTTCTAACGCCTGGTTAAGACTTGGCGAATTATTCCCTGAGACGGAGAGATTTATGCAAACGATACAGGACCAAGTAATAAAAACGCGTAATCACAGTAAAAATATCGTTAAACAACACAGTGTAATAGATATATGCAGAAAATATAACAAGTGACCCAAGACCATTCAACATATAGAACTGGTGCTTGTTCATCTATAGTACAAACCGATTATAAATATCAACATGATCAAGTTGTAAACATTATTCATCAGAAACTTGCTAATCAATACCAACTTTTAAATGACCCACCAACGCCTTATTATAAGTATACCCCCAAAACTGTATTAGATAATCCTTCATGTAAAATGTATTTCGATAGAGTCATTCTTACAGACAAAACTATTCACTTCAATAGACCTGATATTACCTTCATAGATAAAAACAACAAAACTGCGTTAATTATTGACGTAGCCATACCAAACACACATAATTTGCAAAGTACAACTGATAAATTAACAAAATATACAGAACTAAAAGATGAAATTATACGAATGTGGGGATTAAAAACAGTTAAAATGATTCCTGTGGTTCTCTCAACCACAGGAGTATTACCAAAAGTACTGCACCTATCACTAAAATCTATTAACATAGCTCCAAACACATACATACACTTACAGAAAGCAGTAATTCTTAACACGTGCAGGATAGTTAGAAAATTTTCACAAACAGATAATACCATGATTACGAACGCATAAACATTTCTTCATCTTCTTAAAAATACAAAAAAATTGTTCACTTGTTATGCGCCCGTGAGCATCATTGACAACCGATTTATATGTTATAAATCGAGATTGGTATAAACCTTCAGCAATAATAATAATAATAATATAATCATTTATTTCAGACGTACTTAGTCCATAATATGTTATTAATTACAGTATACTCAAAAATATGTTAGTAAAATAAAATATCCTGACATATTAAAGATAAAACTAATTCATTAATAATTTCATACATCATTTTCTGTGCGACCTTCTTATAGAAGTGATGTGTAACGAGTTCCAATGGCATTCCAATGGCGTTCCAGGGCTAACACGCGGTGTGGGTTTACTACGCGACTTATGCACAACAAATCTCGCAGGATGTTTAAACGTAGAAGAAAATGTGAGTAAAATAATGACGACGGCTCACAAATTGCGCAATATCGGGTTTAAAGTAGATGATGAGTGGCTCGGGACATTACCGGTCTCTCCGGTCTACCAGAAACATATAAACCGATGATTATAGCTATAGAAAGTTCTGGCATGAAACTAACTGCAGACACTGTAAAATCAAAAATTCTACAAGATGTCAAAATGACAGAATGTGACACAACTGCTTTCAAAGTGAGTAACAATCGAAAAGAAAATATGAATTTAAAGAAACAGTTCAAGGTACGCTACTGCTTTCACAGCTACATCGCTAAACCTCGATGAATATCCGTGGTACATTGACTCAGGTGCTTCAGTACATATGACCAAACACCAGAATTTATTGCAAGATGCGCAAGTGCCACTTATCAAGTCTATAAAGGTAGCAAATGACAAGTTATTATCAGTTCATAGCACCGGGAAATTGAGTTTAGATGTATGTAATGATAAAGGTCAGTACAAAATGTTTTATATGTACCCGGACTAGCATCGAATCTTTTATCCGTTAGTCAAATTATTAAAAATGGAGGTCAGGTAAAATTCAACAGCAAGGGCTGCCTAATTCTTAATAGAGACAATGTGGTTGTTGCAACGGCAAGCTTAGTCAATAATATGTACAGGCTGAATGTCAGAAGTGAACATGCATACTTATCTGATATTGACGAGCAAGATTTTTATCTCTGGCATCAACGCGTGGGCCATTTGAATTTTCAGAATCTGAACAAATCAGTAGATAACACCAAGGGTATAAATTATCAAAGAAGACTGATCGGTTAACATGTGTAACATGTCTACAAGGGAAACAAACACGTCTACCTTTTAAACAAAGTGTGTCCAAGTCTTTAAATTTGCTTGAACTGGTGCATTCGGACCTCGCTGGTCCTATGGAGACAAGATCACTGGGTGGTGCACAATATTACATGACATTGATTGATGACTATTCAAAGAAAGTATTTCTTTACTTTTTACATAAAAAGTCTGATGCCCTAGAGAAATGAATTTAAAAGCCAAGTGGAGAATCAGTTACATTTAAAAATAAAATGTCTTCGCTCTGATAATGGCCTTGAGTATGTTAACTCTAATTTCTCAGATTTTCTGAAATGTTCCGGAATTGTTCATCAAACCACGTCTCCATACACGCCAGAGCAAAACGGAGTTGCTGAAATAATGAATAGGACATTACTAGAAAAAGCAAAATGTATGTTAATTAACGCCAACTTACCTAAACAATTTTGGGCTGAATCCGTACATACTGCTGCTTATTTAATCAACAGAACTCCAACTTCGTCATTGAATTACAAGACACCGGAGGAGATTTGGTCTGGACAGAAACCAAACGTTCAACATTTAAGAATATTTGGATGTGATGCTATGATACATCTTCCCAAAGAAAAGAGACGCAAATGGGATCCTAAAGCACAAAAAGCAACGTTCATTGGTTACTGTGATCATACAAAAGGCTATAGATTTGTAATTTCTGGCTCTAAAACTGTAATTAAAAGTAGAGATGTTATGTTCCGATGGATTTAACTCAGGACAGCTCAATGTGTGACTCATCGGAATCTGCTGACAGACACATGTCTGAGAGCTCTGATACTGGTGAGAGTAATGATACAATTAAATCCATACAGACATATTTCACCGATACAGATTCTGAATACTTACCAGATGAGACAATAGGAACACCATCTCCTTCTAGGATAACTCTAAGACCTAGAAATAAGGAAATATTTTCAAAATCTAAAGAAAACCATGACAAGGGTTACCTATGTTGCAATGAAGACAATTCTGCGCCGATAAATTATAATGAAGCAGTTACATCAACCGATTCTGAAAAATGGAAATTAGCAATAAAGCAAGAGTTGGATGCTCATAACCAAAACGGAACTTGGAAATTGATAGAAAAGCCTTCGAATGTAAAGCCTATCGGAAGCAAATGGGTTTTCAGGATCAAAGATGAACCATCAGGGCCTCGTTATAAGGCTCGACTGTGTGCAAAAGGCTATGCTCAGCAGGAAGGAATAGACTATGACGAAACATTTTCTCCGACAGTAAGGTATGATTCCATCCGCTTATTGTTGTCTATTGCAGCTCAAGAAGATCTTGAAATAGTGCAATTTGATGTAACTACCGCTTTTCTTTATGGCGAGTTAAAAGAAGATATATTGATGACAATACCAGAGGGACTAGACTGCAAACCTAACATGGTATGTAAACTTGTAAAATCATTATATGGCTTAAAGCAATCACCTAGGTGTTGGAATGCCAAATTGAATACAATCCTCAATAAATTTGGCTTCAAGAAAACTAACGCAGACCAATGTGTTTACATTGGAACAGTTAATGGTTTTATTTATTTCTTTATTGCACCTCTATAAAATAAAAGTTACAATAGAGCAAACTTAATGCCTGATGGCATTCTTTGCCAGTCATACACCATACACTATACTACATACTATATACATACATAAACAAATATATAAATATATGTATTTACTAGCTGTACCCGCGGCTTTGCCCGCGTGCAAATCAATGTATCACAAAGTTTTTCCCGCGCAAATCTCGACACCGTGGGAATTATATGATAAAAAGTAGTCCTTAATGGGACTACTAATCGGGTATCGACTAATCGGTTTGGCCGCTCAAGAATTACCTGGACAAACACAGAGTGAAAAAAGAATTTGAAGTGTGTATTTGTGAGTCGGAACGTATTGTTATGTAAAAAAAAAAATTTGATGAATACGAATATTGTAAACCTCTTTTTTGAACCAATTTTTTGAATTATTTTTGAATCAATTCTTAGTGGTCTAATTCACAATATCGGGATACATCTTTTCAATCAACTCCTCCACATTTGAACCAAAACGTATCGATTATAAAGATTGATTTGAACTTTTCCGAATTGGAAAATACTATTTGAAGTAATTTTGGCGGATTCAAATTTCTAAGTAAGATTAGAGGTGAACCTACTATTAACATTAATTTCTGTTGAGGAGTTCCGGAAGGCATTAAGGAATTCAAAAATTCTGTCGGATAATGTACTGCTTCCTCCATCTCAACGATTGTGTCTATCGAATAGTAGATCTGTGACGCTGCTTTAAATTTGGAAAAAAAGATCATTGTTCAAAAATTTATAGTGTTATTGGTTGTATTAACAATATCGATTATACTTTTTCAACCAACTCCTCATTTAAGCGAAGACGTATCGATATAAATATTGATTTTAACTTTTCCGGATTACAAAGCACTTGAAGTAAATCATTAGAAAATTGGAATATCACTGAACAGCGACATATATTTTAAGTTCATATTTTGTTTAATGTGGCCAAAGATAAGATCTTTTAAGAGATGCGTTGGCGGAAAACAAATCTGTGCAATCACCCATCGGGCTATTTGTGTGCGTAAATCCCACATTGTTCTTTGTAAAGCAGAAGGCAGAATCAAAACACTTTTACAATTCATACGAACAGGGAGTACCCGCTCGCAGGGCGCTGCCGCACCCTGCTCGCTTATTTTTTATGTTTTCTTTTATGTTCCAACCTAACCCAACCCATCCTGTTTAAAAAGCTATAGCTAAATCTAACTGTTAACAATAACATGACAATACTCCTGCATTTTTAGGATTTAGGTATTCAAAGTGACACTTTTCATCATTATGTCCTCTCAGGAACGGGTTGTAACGTATTGTAATCAATAAGTAACAAACTCATACGGCTTAAGTAGGTTGCGTACTTAGATTATAAGGGTTGATTAATTGAAGTTTAATTTATTAATCACATTTCAGTTTAATGAGCTGTCATTAAACTTATAATATACTAGCTTTTGCCCGCGGCTTCGCTCGCGTGGAATTTAGTCTGCCACATAAAGTTTCCAAGGTGGTAGAGCAATGGTTCAACCAGGGAGGCATCACCACCGCACCTATTTCTACCGTGAAGCAGTTCTTGTGTTTCATTAGAAGGGTGTGTCTGCCGGTTCACTTTTATATGAGGCGATCATCATAGTCCTCGGGAGTAGCAACGCATCTGAGATTGACTTCAGATTGAACCTTTGAACTACTTCATAAGGCGATTAACATACGGTACCGCTCACTGCCGCGGTAGGCGGTGAAGCGGATCTCATGTTGTATTGGGGTCTAATAAATCCGTTGATGCCTCACACACGTACACCGACCGACCGCGTGGTTCAGCGGTGGTCTCATCACCACCGTGTCTCCGCGCGAACGACAGTGCGGAGGGTCGGCGCCTCACACACGGGCTGGCGCCTAACCGCGCGGATCATCGTTGATAAAGGCCGTGTTGCAATTTAATAAAATGAATTTCGATGTCGAAAAGTTTATTTTGATGATCGGTCCATCCGCGCGTACAGGTGCGTAAACCGCCTTACCGCGCGGGGCACCGCTATTCGCGACGGTGCGCGGTGCCGTGTGTTAATCGCCTTAATCAGTGTGTTCAAATTTCAAATCACAGGCACGTATATTAATTTGAATTAGTTTTGTCGGCAACAGATATTTATGCTTACTCTGAAATTAAAAGTTTTAAGAAAGGCTCTCTAAACGTGTGACGGTTACCAACGCGCAGTTAGCTAGCGTGGTCAACTACGACCTAAACTACTGCTAATCTGACATATATGCCGAGTTGTGTAACATTAAAAGGTCGATGACGATTGAATAACATATTTAACCTTTCCACTGTTTCATTTTCGTTGACCTTTTTTTTTCTTTTTTGTCGAGGGAGAAACCTTCAAAAGGTACAGCCGTGGGAGCGACGCAGGGTTATGTGGGATTCTTATAGCACCAGGACTCCGAGATCTTCAAAGGAACGCAACTGGAGTCCTCTGAGTGTATAGCTCCATCGGGCACCTCCCAAGTGAGCGGCTGGGCCCACCACTTCATCTGGTCTTTACCACGATATCGCCTGGCTGGACGGTTCAAGCTCCGTCCATCCTGGCTCTCACGATAGCATGCGACCACACATGCTGACATCTTTCCCGAAGTTGCTGACTGGGTGTTTGGAGCTCCCAGTCTAGCCGCCCGCAACCCCGAAAGCCCCCTTTTAGTTGCCTCTTACCACAGACAGGGGATACCGTAGCCTTATTCCCGGAACTACAGGGACGTCATTGACCTTTCACATTTTGCTTCGTGTTTTATAACCATTCAAATATTAAAATCATACAACTTCGCTGTATACGGCGGCGGCGCACGGCGCGTACTGCCGGTCAATCAATTGACTCCGCAATATGTTATACTCGTAATATCTTCTAAACTACTTATCTAATTTAAATGGTGTAAAAGACAGATTCAATCTTTATTAGATGCTTGATTTTTTGAAATCGTTTATTTTGATAAGGATTAATATTTAGTTTGTATAAAACCCATGGAAACATCAACTTCATATTTTTTAAATTTTCAAAGTATAAAAAGAGTTATTGTGAGTTATACATAAAATATAGACATATGCTATCGCGGACTTTTATTTAGATCTATGTGAGCCAAACAATCCCACAGTACATTATATTTGGATATCTCCAACGGCTTAGGCAGCGTACGCGAAGATAGCTCTCAGAGAACAACTTTTTTTGCGACTAACCTGATATTTCTCGTTATATTATAACCTAATTACAAAGAGATCGGTATAAATTATAGTCCATGTGTTATTCTGATGTATAACCTATACTACTGTAAAGTTTCAACGAAATCCGTTGAGTAGTTTTTGCGTGAAAGAATAACAAATACACATACATCCTCACAAACTTTCGCATTTATAATATTAGTAGGATTCTTAACTAAATAACAACCATAAGCAATATGTGACTACCTTTTATAATTTAGACTTGCACTATCTCGCATCATCAGGGAGGAGTTGAATGTAAAAAAAATATCCCGTGTCTTTGCTTAATATTCTTATTACATATACGTAAGCACCGGCGAGCCAACTTCTATAGATTGGGCTTGCAGTACCCTGCATCATAAGGGCTGAGGAGGTTAAGGTCGAAATTTTCATTTTGTGTCTTTGCTTAGTAATTATATTACATACATTACATACCCGAAAGCACTAAATAGCTAACTTCTATGGCTTAGGCTTGAAGTACCCCTGCATCATCAGGGTTTAGGGAGATGATGGTCAAAATATTCATCTTGTGTCTTTGCTTAGTAATTATATTACATTCCCGAAAGCACCAAATAGCTAACTTATATGGATTATGCTTGAAGTACCCCTGCATCATCAGGGATGAGGAGTTGAAGGTCAAAATTTTTATCATGTGTTTTTGCTTAGTAATTATATTACATACCTGAAAGCACCAAATGGCCACCTCGTATAGTTTAGGCTAGCAGTATCCTGCATCATCAGGGTTAAGGAGCTGAAGGTCGAAATTTTCATTTTGTGTCTTTGCTTAGTAATCATGTTACATACCCGAAAGCACCAAATGGTCATCTCCTATGGCTTAGGCTTGAAGTACCCCTGCATCATCAGGGTTGAGGAGTTGAAGGTCAAAATTTGTATCATGTGTCTTTGCTTAGTAATTATATTATATACCTGAAAGCACCAAATGGCCACCTCGTATAGTTTAGGCTAGCAGTATCCTGCATCATCAGGGTTAAGGAGCTGAAGGTCGAAATTTTCATTTTGTGTCTTTGCTTAGTAATCATGTTACATACCCGAAAGCACCAAATGGCCATCTCCTATGGCTTAGGCTTGACGTAAACCTGCATCATCAGGGTTGAGGAGTTGAAGGTCAAATTTTTTATCATGTGCCTTTGCTTAGTAATTATATTACATAACTGAAAGCACCAAATGGCCACCTCGTATAGTTTAGGCTAGCAGTATCCTGCATCATCAGGGTTAAGGAGCTGAAGGTCGAAATTTTCATATTGTGTCTTTGCTTAGTAATCATGTTACATACCCGAAAGCACCAAATGGCCATCTCCTATGGCTTAGGCTTGACGTAACCCTGCATCATCAGGGTTGAGGAGTTGAAGGTCAAATTTTTTATCATGTGTCTTTGCTTAGTAATTATATTACATACCTAAAAGCACCAAATAGCCATGTCGTATAATTTAGGCAAGCAGTATCCTGCATCATCAGGGTTAAGGAGCTGAAGGTCGAAATTTTCATATTGTGTCTTTGCTTAGTAATCATGTTACATACCCGAAAGCACCAAATGGCCATCTCCTATGGCTTAGGCTTGACGTAACCCTGCATCATCAGGGTTGAGGAGTTGAAGGTCAAATTTTTTATCATGTGTCTTTGCTTAGTAATTATATTACATACCCGAAAGCACCAAATGGCCATCTCCTATGGCTTAGGCTTGACGTAAACCTGCATCATCAGGGTTGAGGAGTTGAAGGTCAAATTTTTTATCATGTGCCTTTGCTTAGTAATTATATTACATAACTGAAAGCACCAAATGGCCACCTCGTATAGTTTAGGCTAGCAGTATCCTGCATCATCAGGGTTAAGGAGCTGAAGGTCGAAATTTTCATATTGTGTCTTTGCTTAGTAATCATGTTACATACCCGAAAGCACCAAATGGCCATCTCCTATGGCTTAGGCTTGACGTAACCCTGCATCATCAGGGTTGAGGAGTTGAAGGTCAAATTTTTTATCATGTGTCTTTGCTTAGTAATCATGTTACATACCCGAAATCACCAAATAGCCATCTCCTATGGCTTAGGCTTTAAGTACCCCTGCATCATCAGGGTTGAGGAGTTGAAGGTCAAAATTTTTACTATGTATCTTTGCTTGGTATTTTTATTACATAACCATAAGCACCAAATAGCCAACTCTTACGGTTTAGTCTTGAAATACCCTTGAATCATCAGGGTTGAAGAGTTCAAGGTCAAATTTTTATCTCATGAATTTGTTTAGCAATTTTATTATATATCCATAAAAACAAAATGACTTACTTCTACAGTTCAGGCTAGCAGTACCTCTGCATCATCAGGATTGAAGATTTGAAGGTCAATTTTTTTTAGGAAATATCTGCTTAGTAATCTTATTCTACATTCAACCCAATAATTGGACTCCTACAGCTTAGGTTTGGCCAAGTATCGCTAATTTCGTTAATTTGCTTCAAAGAAATGGATCCTATGATCAGAACCGTATCAAACTCATCAGAGTACCCTTGAAGTACATTCTTTCAAATAAAAGAAAAATCATCAAAATCGGTTGGCGGGAAATTGAGTTATTCATCTATTTAACGCGCACATCGTTAATGCAAATATCAGACTTATGCGCTTTTCTTATGGATGCCACTGTCAAAAGTGAACTAAAAGTAAATGAGACCCCATGACACGAACTACCTTTCAAATGAAAAAAAAAAATCATCCAAATCCGTTCACCCAGTGCGGAAAAATCGAGTAACAAACATAAAATAAAAAAAATAAATAAAAAAAATACAGACGAATTGATAACCCCCTCCTTTTTGGAAGTCGGTTTAAAACTATGTTTTAACATAAAAATCAAAGCGAAATACTAAATTTTATTAAGGTGGCCTCAAAATTGACTGACTTTGATACAAACTTACATCTCCTATTTGGGTTAAATTGGGGGGGGGGGGGGATCAGAAAATTCCCTAGTAAAAATCATATTCGTATCTTTAGCAGTTTAGGCTCTACGATGTTTATTTAATAGATGAGGGAGAGAGCATCCTTTCGTTTTATATTAGTATATATAGATATAGAGATATAGATTTGTATAGTATCAAATAACATAGGTACACACATAACCAATAAAAAATACATAACAAAGGAATACATTTTACAGACCATAACATGTTTAGTTTCAACCAATTCAACTATGCAGTTACTTATCTTATTAACACTTATCGAACACAAAATAAATACTGCGTAGTTTTAAATTGACATAACTTTTTTATTTATAAATCGATTTACATAAAATAAACACTAAATGTTAAGTGAAGTTTCCCACAATACATCGGTGAAAATTATATTCAAATTGGATAAGCTGTTTCTGAGATTAGCGTTTTCAAACACACAGACAATCAGACAAACAGACAAACAGACAAACAGACAAACAGATAAACAGACAAACAGACAAACAGAAATATTTCTAAAAACCTTTATTTTGGGATCTATATCGTATTAAAGACCTCTAGAAATGGTTTTCACCTAAATTTATTCCATGTACAGACAGCGACCTCTTACAGATTTATTATAGTATAGAAGAAGAAGATAGAAGAAGAAGATAGATATAAATATATATATATATATATATATATATAATACATATATTTATATACATATATATTCATATAGATAAAGTGAAGTAATAGATGATTATGAAACAGTAGTGGAGTTTAGATAGTGCTCTCGAACTAGTTTTTTAAATACATCTTTACTAGGTGCTTTCCGGATATCACCGGGCAGGGCGTTCCAAAGCAGTACCGCCTGAACGGTGAACAAAAATGTAAGAACCCACTAGTATGCGGTACGATATTTGCTCCTAAATTATTGGACGGCCGAAGCATTTTATCATGAGTTAAGAACCGGTACTAGAAGTAATCATTCAAGTAGGAAGGAGTATTGATATCGTTCAAGATAGAATAAAGCTGAAAGAGAATCCTAGAGTTACGCCTCTGGCGAATAGTTAGCCATTTAAGTTGACTACGAAATTGAGAAATATGATCATATTTACGAAGGCCAAATATGAATCGTATAGAATTATTGAGGAGGCGCTCTAATTTATTCAGAAGTGCTTCGGTCACGTCTGGGTAACACACATCAGCATAATCAATAATTGGCATAATAAGGGCATTTACAAGCATTCGTTTAGTCTTGATGGGAAGGAAGTGCTTAAGTTGACGAAGACGTTGACCTTACGGGATAACTCGGTTACGTGCGCATTCCAATTAAAGGAGCTGTACAGGCCTAGATTTTTCACCGAATCGGAGATCGGAATATCTGTACCGTTATATAAAATAGATGGTAACGAGTTACGATCTATCCTGGCCAACAAACTTGAACTGCCAATTAAGATGGCTTGGCATTTAGCCGGGTTGACTGTTACTCCATAACGCAGTGACCAATTATGGAGAGCATTTAAATTTGAATTTAATTTATCATTTGTACTATGGAGATCGTCCACATCAGCTTCAGCATACAATTGTAAATCGTCAGCGTACAGATGATACGAACAGTTGAGAACAAGAGTAATAGAATCAATAAATAGAGAAAATAATAATGGACAGAGAATACCGCCTTGCGGAACACCAGCTTCCAAATCAGCCCAATCCGAGGAAGTACTTCCCATACGGACAGATTGCTGGCGCCCGCGAAGATATGAAGAGAACCATTCCAAAGCAGAGGGGGAGAAGTTTAAGTGGGTAAGGATGGCGAGGAGAATATCGTGATCGACTGTGTTAAAAGCGTTTGAAAAGTCCACGAGCACCATCACCGTGAGCTTTCTATTGTCCATACCTTGTCTGATATCATCACATACTCTAATTAAAGCAGTGGTGGTGCTGTGGCTGGAACGGAACCCAGACTGATATACACTCAGTAGGTTATGAATCGAAATGTGTGTGGAGACTTGCTTGTGTACACAGGCTTCCAGAATTTTAGGGAGGAATGGGAGTATAGATATTGGTCGATAATGATTAGGATGCACAGGATGTGGTATTTTGGGAAGTGGGCGTACATAAGCCATTTCCAGATAGAAGGATATTGTCCGGAGGTCAGGGAAAAAATTATAATATGGGTTATGGCTGGAAGGAGGTGGTCGATGACATTGAATATCATCACCTCATCACAACCCACCGCTTTGGAGTGAATGCTAAAAATAACCCTCTTTATATTCTCCGGAGTAATGGGAGAAAATTTAAAGACAGGGGCATGAGAAGGTTGCATCAAAGCAATGGAAGCTATCGTATGTGAACGGATAGTATCATTCAAGGGAACTGTAGAGATAAAATGACGATTCATGTCATCTAAAGAGAAAGAAGAAGAATAATTATCCAGGAAGGGTTTACCTACACCTAGTGTCCTGAGGAATTTCCACATAACAGCGGCTGACGAAAGAGAAATGTTCGAATGGATATATCGGCGTTTAGCTATTCGTACCATCTGGTTGCAGCGATTACGCACAGTCTTAAATGCTGCCCAATTGGCTTCTGTACGCTCCTTCTTGTACTTACGAAAGGCACGATCCCGCCTGGTCATCGCTACACGAATATCCTTGGTAAACCAAGGGGCGGGAGGACGCTTCAATTTTACCTTATGTAAAGGAGCATGATCATTATAAAGTGAGATAATAGCATCGTTATGGAAAATAATTTTTGAGTCGATGGTAGACGCGTTCCATAAAGGTGAAAAATTGATTAGCGAGACGTCAGTCTGAAGCTTGTTGTTAATTCTAGAAAAAATATGTATTTCTAGTATAGTAGGTTTATGTTTGGGAGGCTTGATTTTGTAAGAAGCATAGATGAGATCATGCCGAGAAAAGCCAGGAGCGGAGAGTTGACCATAGGTCTCAATGCACTCAGGAGAATGAGCAATGAAAAGATCAATCCATGAGTCATCAAAGGTAAAATTGTGATGAGTGGCTGATAAAGCGAGAAGTGAGAAGTTTACCGACTCGATCAAGGACCTAAGTTTTAGAGAACGAGGAGTGCATTTTAACATGTCTGTATTAAAGTCTCCCATTATTAAACAGTGTGTATACTCAGACCCCAAAGTCTCAAAAACTGACTCTAGATTGTCAGAGAACTCGATGGATGGAGGACAGTACACAACGCCCAAAACAGCCCTTGTGTCCGAGACATCTATTTCCAGAAACAGATACTCGGGGGAGGCAGAGTAGCGTGAAGGTGAAATAGCAATAACTTTGTACTTCAACGAACTTCGTAAGTAGATTGCTACACCGCCACCCCCTTTCTCAGTACGGTCATTTCTAATCAGTACAAAGCCGGGGAAGGGAAATAAAGATGAAAGCAACGGAGGTTTTAACCAAGTTTCCGAAATCAAGATGGCGTGCAGACTTTGAATGTTGAAAGTAGTCTCAAGTTCGGAATAGTGACTTGGAATACTTTGCGCGTTGATGTGACATATATTTAAATGTTACCTTTGCTTATATGTTTTAGATGTTACCTTTGCTTACACGTTGATGATGGGCTCTTATTTTGTAAAAATAGCTCAGCCAGCCATTATGGAAGTTATCAACGACCTACAAGCAAATTTTAAGCTAACGGTATGTCATGCACTCTCTAACTTTGTTGGAATGCAAATCGAGAAACGCAAAAGTTGCATTTTTATACATCAAGCGCGATACATCGAAAAGTTATTAAGAAAATTTAATATGGAATTTGCAAATCCAAACTGTCTTCCAGCTGATCCTAATGTAAAACTGCAAAAAGCTGACGGCATATCCAAGAAAATATATCCCTTCCGGGAAGCAGTAGGATCATTAATTCATGCAGCAATAGTAAGCAGACCTGATATTGTGTTTGCCGTAAGCCAGGTGAGTCGATACTCACATTCCTATGATGACTCCCGCTGGTGTGCTGTAAAGAAAATTCTTAAATATCTGAAAGAGACAAAGGAGTATGGATTGTGTTACACGTCTAGAGTGGATAATACCAAATTAATTGGATACAGCGATGCTGACTTTGCCAATGACATAGCCACTAGACGTTCTGTAGCCGGCTACATATTTATTAGAAATGAGGCCCCTGTCACATGGTCTTCTCAACGTCAACCAACAGTAGCATTATCTACAACGGAAGCTGAGTTCATGGCCGCATGTGCAGCTACTAAGGAAGCTATGTGGTTAAGACAACTACTCATAGATATAGGTAAATTTGATCAAAAATCTGTGTGTATTAACATTGATAATCAAAGTGCTATTAATGTTATAAAAAATAGTGAATTTAAAAAAGATTATGAGAATATAATTAGCCTAAACTATGTACACACTGACGACCAATATGCCGATATCCTTACAAAGGCTCTGCCTAAAGATAAATTTAGGTGCTTAAGGAATAACATTTATATATCAAAACTTCTTACTATTAATTAATTTGTTAGTAATTAATAGTTATTTGTAGTTGAAGTTTTTATATTTGTATAAATGATGGAAGGCTTCAATTTGGTAGGAGTGTTAAAATATTACTTTGTAGTCTGTGGTCAATTTCGCCTTCTATTATTGTTTCTTTTCTTTTTCTGACACTTCTGCTCTGTGAACGTCACGAACGTTGTAAATCGTATTTTAATTTTATTTCAATAAATAGTAAATCCCTACTTTCGCTGTCTTAGTTTATCATACATAAATTAAATAACATAGCCAAAACTCTCGGAAGGTGGATTTTATCGTAGTTCGGACGATAAAATAATGTTAGTAAGTAATATACTTAAATTGCTATGTTTGATTTAGTACTCAAGAAGACGAACGTGTTTGTAATTGATCTTCAGTAGGAATCATATATTGGTTCATATAAACGCATACAGAATATCTTACACTAATTAATTAAATCATATGGACGACTTGCGGTCGCAGTCGCCGTATCGGTAAACGGGAATTGATTTTGAGATAGAAGTCCGAGAACTGAAATTAAATTTAGCTCTGGGTCTCTTTATATATTTGTCTTTGTGTGCTAGAAACTACTGGTGTTGAGCTATGAGTGTGGAAACTGTTGTTACGTTGTTGCTTTGTAGCACTATTTTTGTAGTGAAAGGGACACTACTACTCGTACAATAATAATTTGAATGTTTGGGAGTTAAAACTGAGCTATTAACTTTCCGAATATAGCAGTCATGCTATTTGCGCTACCATTCAACGATGACTACATAGTGTCTGGATATCGTACCTTTTTTATGATTTAACGATACAAGTGATCCTCCTAAAAGGTGCTTATTCCTGGGCGGCTTACTGCGTTCTTTCTATTACTCCATACCTTGCTTTATTTATGATCTCTATAGATTCTTCAAATATTATTAAGATTATGCTGCAATAAATCTTGTTTCTTTTCTTGGAAAGCGCTCTCAACAACTGAAGGAAATCTGAAGTATACTCGCTGAAGCTTTTTTGAAGTCGTGAGTAGTTAGCTAGCTAGAGTTACTACAAAATTTATACCTTGAACGAGGTTAAACGAATGTTGTTTCATGATCAGAACCAACATTGATGTTTTAACTTGTTCAGTGAAAAACATAGGGATTTTTTAAAAGATTCAGTAGCACACGAGCATGCAGTCCACCTGATGGTAAGGGGTAACTGCCATCTATTGACATCTTTAAGCAACTAAATACGAAATAAATGTTTAATCTAAAGCCAGTCAAAAAAGCTGTTTTTCTATTCCTTTGGACTGAGATGATCGCCTTATATGAATTTAACTACTAACAATCACTTTATTGTAATATATGTGTATATGCTATCATAAAAAAATATTTATCACTAGCTGTTGCCCGCGACTTCGTCCGCGTTTCCGTTGTTTTTCGTAAAAAGTAGCCTATGTCCTTCCTCACGGTTCAGTGGTTTTGATGTAACAGACAGATTAACTTTCGTATTTTAGTAGGGAAATATAATATGTCATATCTACAATACTGTTGAAAAATATCGCAATACGGAACCGCACAATATTATTGTTAATAGCTTTGCCCGCGACTCCGCCTGCGAGTAACTCCTTGTGTGTTATTGAGTTAATGTATTGGTAATATTGTTTAGATCACGTTCACATGAGGCTTAAGAACCTTTTTTATTTTTGTTTTCGAGGGGGAAACCTTCAAAAGGTACCCGACGCCGTAGGAGCGACGCAGAGTTATGTGGAATTTTTACCGCACTAAAACCCCCCCGGTGGCCGTCTTCGGTGCTATAAAGAGGACTCGGGCTCCTCCCAGATGGGCGGATGGGCCCACCACCCAATCTAGTCTTTACGGCGGTATGACCACACATATCGCCACCTTCCCGGTATCGCCTGGCTGGACGGTTCAAGCTCCCACTCTAGCCGCCCGCAACCCCGGAAGCCCCTTTTAGTCGCCTCTTATGACAGGCAGGGATACCGTAGCCCTATTCTGATCCTGCCGAAGGCTTAAGTACTTATATAACGAAAATACTTCAATGCAAAGCTTCCGGGTAAACTATGTTGAATGTTGATCCATCCGGCACGTTTCACTGTTCACTGTTCACTGTTCACTGCTCACTGCTCACTGCTCACTGCGTTTTTCGTTTTTCGTTTTTCATTTTTCATTTTTCATTTTTCATTTTTCATTTTTCATTTTTCATTTTTCATTTTTCATTTTTCATTTTTCATTTTTCATTTTTCATTTTTCATTTTTCATTTTTCATTTTTCATTTTTCATTTTTCATTTTTCATTTTTCATTTTTCATTTTTCATTTTTCATTTTTCATTTTTCATTTTTCATTTTTCATTTTTCATTTTTCATTTTTCATTTTTCATTTTTCATTTTTCATTTTTCATTTTTCATTTTTCATTTTTCATTTTTCATTTTTCATTTTTCATTTTTCATTTTTCATTTTTCATTTTTCATTTTTCATTTTTCATTTTTCATTTTTCATTTTTCATTTTTCATTTTTCATTTTTCATTTTTCATTTTTCATTTTCATGTTCATTTTCGTACAGATAGATGACTGAGTTATAAACGTAAGAGTAGACAAATATAATCAGAAAGCTTTGAATTGCTAAGCTATCGGGAGTTACACGTGTTATTGTGAGTCAACCATAAAAGATAGACATATGCTGTCGTAGGATATTTTTTAGATAATTTTAAGGAAAATATTTCCCTCATACATGATTTCTGTGTAGCTTTAACCATTAAGGTTGCACACGCGACAGAAGCTTAAAAAAGTAACTTCTCCCGTTTTCCCAACATTTCCCTTTACTGCTCTGCTCCTATTGATTGTAGCGGGATGAAAAGTATACTATAACCAGCCCAGGAGTATAAAGAATAATCGTACCAAGTTTCGTTAAAATCCACTGAGTAGTTTTTGTTTCTATAACGGTTATACAGACAGACAGACAGACAGACAGACAAAAATTTTACTGATTGCATTTTTGGCATCAGTATCGATCCCTAATCACGCCCTGATAGTTATTTTGGAAAAATATTTCATGTACAGAATTGACCTCTCTACAACTTTATTATAAGTGTAGATTAGATTTTTGTTAAAATTAAAACATTCCATAAAGTAAATTCCATAAAGTATTCCACAAATTCCATAAACGCTGTTTTAATCTGTATATGAATAACCTGATAGGTGAGCTCAGCAGTGCTGAGTTTGGGTGTTCAATAGATGGTAAATCGTTCAATAACATCAGCTACGCGGACGATATGGTGCTGTTGAGCCCCTCTATCAGCGGTCTTAAAAGAATGCTGTCGGTGTGTGAAAGGTATGCTCACCGCATACCATGGGCTGAGATATAATGCCAAGAAGAGTGAGTTGCTAGTCTTTAAAGCTGGCAACAAAAGGACTCCTTTAACACCATCTATCTGCTTGGACGGCACTCCTCTTAATAGAGTGTCCAAATTTAAGTATCTCGGTCACTGGGTCACCGAGGACTGCAAGGATGATGTGGATTTGGAGAGGGAGCGTAGGGCGTAGGGCTGTCAAATGCAACATGCTGGCCCGCAGGTTTGCCCGCTGCGACAAAGGTGTTAAAATCACCCTCTTTCGAGCTTATTGCCAGTCTTTTTACACTTGCAGCCTTTGGACCAAGTATTCGCGGAAGGTGTACAGCGCCCTGCGCGTCCAATATAATGACGCCTTTAGAGTGCTGCTGGGGCTGCCACGACGATGTAGTGCGTCAGGTATGTTTGCCGAGACGGGCACTAATGACTTCTTTGCAATTTTGCGAAAAAGGTCAGCATCACTGATGAGGCGAATGAGAGACAGCTCAAATAGCCTCATTAGTGTCATTGTCGGCAAAATCGACATTCCTATACTGCGATGGTGGCAGAGGCTTCACCGGGAACCTAATAGTTTTTGAAATAGTATCATTGTTTCTTTTTGTTTTGATAATGTGTTAGTTTTTTAGTTTTTTGGTTATAGCATCAACTAACATAGAATATAAGTTTATGTTACTAACAAATTCTGGACACCAGTCTGATGTAAAATCTAAATAAATAAATAAATAAATTGAATTGAATTAGAATAATTTACATATAATATTTAATCAGAATCAGTGCATTCGTTTCAAATCAATATACAATCTTCTAATAACTGAATATTTAATAATCAGTAAGCTCCCTCACATAAACCATAAGACCTCTGAGAAGTAATCCTATTTGAGGTTGATTGCAGAAGACTGCTAAGTGCTTACCTGGCTTTTAATAAAAAGTATCTAATAATTTTGCGAAATCGATGATTATTTATGAAAGAACTTGAGTATTTACTCGAATCAATTTCAATGAAAAGCATAATCAAGAAAAGTATAAGAGCCAAGCGCTTTGTATAAAGTTGGTTATGCTCCTGTCACTGACAGCTGAATGGAAAGTGTTGGCTATGGCGGTCAATGCTGTACGCCGTTAGTCCTTTTAATGGTTTCGTATTCAAATTGTGCAGAACTAAAACGCAAAAAATAATTAGTAATGGCACGTGAGTGAAACCGTTTTGCAAGGTAGAAAGAATATTGTTCGACCAAGGGAGTGAGCCGGTGAGCTTATGAGCGACCTAATCGTCGTGAGTAGCAATTTTATAGGACTTTACTTCCAACAGATGTCCAAGTGCGTCAGTGCTCACATACTATATGCTGGGTCGCTACTTTAATCTAACAAGAAAGAACATCACCGTCTTATTGACGCAGTTCAACAAAATGTTGTGGTTCGAGGTATTTTTGAATAGTTCACCACTGTTGTTAATCATATCAGGTGTCGGTGGCTAGATATGATATAGTTTTCAGTTTAGTACAATTACAATAAATTTTATTATTATTCATTCTCACGCGTAAAATATATATGCGACCGTCACTTGGTCTAAGAAACGAGCACTTCTGCGCCGGTCACTCGACTACGCTGCAGCTGACTCGAGTGCGCCACCATCTTGCAAGCGAGACCAACTACGGTAGACACACGGTCGGCGTCTTCCTCGATATCGAGAAGGCGTTCGACCGCGTATGACACCCTGGGCTCGTTTTCAAGCTGTTGGAGTCACTCCAGTCGGCGCTATTCTTGCGGTTAGTGGCGTCCTTTTTAGATGGGCGGCAGTTCTGGGCCAATGGGCCGCAAACGCAGAATGCCGCCAACGCTACGTCTTCGTGATCGGGAGGTAGCTTGGCAGCCCACAGTTAGGTATTTGGGATGTAACATCGATCGCTCGCTGCACATGGTGCCTCAGGTGGCCCACGTGACCCGACAGGCCCGTGCTGCACGAGCGATGCTCCGACCGTTGCTTGCATCTCATTTGCCGCTCCGTACAAAACTAAACGCGGCGCCGGCGTGGTACGCGGTGGTGTCAGAGTCCAACAGAAAACGCCTCCGCGCGCAGCAGAGCCTGTCCTTCAGGGTGATCGCCGGGGCGGGTCGCTACGTTCGGAACGATGTGTTGGATCGCGACCTTAAGGTGCAAGGATTGGACAGTTGTGTGGTTCAGTTGGCGCGTCGTATGTACGAACGCGCTGACAGTGAGCCACATGCCCATCTACGAGGTATCGCGCCCCTTCACGCTCAACCCCCCGAGGGGCGCCGGCTCCCTCGTGAACTCGAGAGCCAGTTGTCCTCCGACCATCTGGAGGATTAAATCTACGTAGCAGCATAGCGCGGGCTCAGAAGGCCGAAGGCTGCAACACTGCCTGACGGCAGCACACACTACCGGTGGACAGTGTATCCACTGAAGAAATTGCCCGGGTAAGGAGGGGATCTTCGAGGCCCGCAGACCTTACGTCAAGCGGCGACGCCACGCCGCGGCATAGGAGGACTATCAAAGTCAAAAAAGTCAAAGTCATGACGCTGCTTATCTGCGCATGATGGCTTCCGCTGAGTTTGACCCCATTCGCGGTTATTGCAGCACATAATGCATTTTAGATAATATTTTTTTTGTTTTTTTCTTTATTATTATTGTTTTAGAACGGCCAAATTTGTATGTATTTCATATTCAAATGACACATATTCTTCTGTTAGGTCTGTTGTGTCTTATGATTAGTATATGTATGTTTTAATTTAGTCTACTATAGCGATTATGTGTTTGTAAATATCACGGATAAACTTATTTTCTTTCCTCTTTCTAATATGGGAAGATCTGGAGCATACGGTGCTAAATGCTATTCTATTATTTAGGTATCTAAAACGTACCTATCCGTTACACCTTGTTAGATCACCGTGAGTCCAAGAGAAATAGACTTTAAAAATAATTATTATAAAATTAAGTTGCCGTATAACATGAGGTTTGCCTGATGCTAAATTACCACAGCTGCTCATGGACAATACAAAGAATCTTTGTCCTACAACAATCTATCTTCTTCTATACTTATAATCTTCTTCTATACTTATAATAAATCTGTAGAGAGGTCAATTCTGTACATAAAATATATATCCAAAATAACTATCAGGGGGTGATTAGGGATCGATACTGATGCCAAAAATGCAATCAGTAAAATTTTTGTTTATCTGTCTGCCTGTCTGTCCATCTGTCTAACTGTCTGTTTAACCGTTATAGAAACAAAAACTACTGGACGGATTTTAACGAAACTTGGTACGATTATTCTTCATACTCCTGAGCTGGTTACTGGTATACTTTTCATCTCGCTACAATCAATAGGAGCCGCAGTAAAGGGAATTGTTGGGAAAACGGGAGAAGTTACTCCATTTTTTAAGCTTCCGTCGCATGTGCAACCTTGATGGTTAAAGCTACTCAGAAATCACGTACGACAAAAATATTTTCCTTAAAATTATATAAAAAAATATCCCACGATATCTTTTTCTATATATATAAAAACGAAAGGTCACTTCCATCCATCCATCCATCAGTCTTTTGATGCCCACTGCTGAACATAGGCCTCCCCTAAATGGCGCCACTCCAACCGGTCCTGTGCCCTCTGAATCCAACGGTTTCCCGCTGTCTTCTTCAGGTCATCGGTCCATCTGGTAG
The DNA here is from genome assembly GCA_949699795.1 of Spicauda simplicius. Lineage (NCBI taxonomy): Eukaryota > Metazoa > Arthropoda > Insecta > Lepidoptera > Hesperiidae > Spicauda > Spicauda simplicius. Next base: position 29,594 of record CATIWX010000023.1, read on the forward strand.
GGGGGCGACCTGCACTCCTTTTGCCTAAACGTGGTCGCCACTCGAGGACCTTCCTTCCCCATTCGGTCCTGCGAGCGATGTGGCCGGCCCATTGCCACTTCAGCCTACTAATTTTGAGAGCTATGTCGGTAAGCTTCGTTCGTCTACGGATTTCATCGTTGTGAATCATGTCTCGTAGCGAAATTCCGAGTATAACCCTCTACATAGCACGCTGAGCGACCCTGAGTCTCCGAATGAGGCCTACAGTGAAGGACCACGTTTCGGCGCCGTAGGTCATCACTGGCAACACACATTGCTCGAATAATTTCGACTTCAGGCACTGAGGAATTGTGGACGAGAAGATACTACGAAATTTCCCGAACGCAGCCCAGCCGAGTTGGATTCTTCGAGTGATCTCAAAGTTGGACTTACCCATCCGGATCGTTTGTCCCAGGTAAATGTACTCGTCGACAACTTCGAGAGGAGTGCCGTCAACAACTACCGGTACGGGTGTGACATGGACATTAGACATGATTTTCGTCTTGTCCATGTTCATCTTAAGACCCACCCGTTGTGAGGCACTGTTGAGGTCGCCTAGCATTGTGTTGAGGTCCGTCAGCGAATCTGCCAAGATGACTATATCATCGGCAAATCGAAGGTGCGTGATGTGTTCGCCATTGATGTTAATGCCAAGACCTTTCCACTCCATCAGCTTGAACAAATCTTCCAACGCAGCGGTGAACAGTTTCGGCGATATTACATCGCCTTGTCTGACTCCCCGCTGCAGTTGGATTGGATTTGTGTTTCGGTCGTGTACTCGGACTGACATGGTGGCAGCAGTGTATACACACTTCAGCACCTCGATGTACCTATAATCGATCTGGCATCGCTGAAGGGACTCTAGCACTGCCCAGGTCTCGATAGAATCGAAGGCTTTCTCATAGTCCACATAAGCAACACATAACGGCAGATTATACTCCTCGGTCTTCTGTATAATCTGCCGCAGCGTGTGAATGTGGTCTATGGTGCTGTAGCCTTTTCGGAAACCGGCTTGTTCGGGAGGCTGGAAGTCGTCTAGCCTGCGTGCAATGCGGTTAGTGAGGACACTCGAAAACAGCTTATACACGTGGCGCAGAAGCGCAATGGGCCTGTAGTTCTTCAAAAGAGTTTTGTCGCCCTTTTTGAAGAACAGCACGACTACACTTCTGCTCCACGCTTCCGGGGTTGTCCCACTAGTAATGACGGAATCGAACAATTTTTGGAGCGCCACTAGTACGGGTTTACCGCCAGCTTTTAGCAGCTCTGTTGTGATTCCGTCATCGCCCGGTGCCTTGTTGTTTTTCAGCTGTTTGAGAGCCTCTCTAATCTCGTACAGGCTGACGTCCGGGAGGTCCTCAGTATAGTGTCGGGTCAGTTTTCCACGTTTGTCGCCCGCCTTGTTACGGGCGGGAGCTCGTGCGGAAGCATACAACTGTCCGTAGTATTTCTCAATTTCTCTCAGAACATCGGAGTTAGACGAAACCATGGTGCCCGATTCGGTCTTCAACCTCGTCAGCAGGCTTTGCCCAACGCACAGATCATTGGCGAACACTCTCGAGCCCTGGTTTCGCTCAATAGCGTCTTTTACGCGATGGATGTTATGAGCACGCCAATCGCGTCGCCTACTCTGAGAGATCTGTTTATTGAGCAGTCTGTATTTCGACATTGAGGCTGGAGACTGCACACATAGTTCTCGCCTCTCCCTCATAAGACCGAGAGTATGTTCTGAGAGAACCCAAGACCTACCACTGGAGTGGGTCTTAAAGTACTTAGACCCCACGTCGTGAACAGTTGTTACTACCTTGGTGTTAATTTCGTCCACAGAAACGCAAGAGTCGAGACACGCGAAACGGTTTCGTAGCTGAAGTTGAAACTCTTCGGAGCCCTGGATGTTGGTCAGGACAGGTGTTGGTCGGAGCGTAGACTTCATTAGGCGTGACCGTTCCAGCTTTACGTTGATATTTAATGTGCCTCTTACCATCCGGTGATCGCTTCCGGTTTTCACCCTGTTGATCACAGAGACATCATTAAATATGTGCCGTTTGTCTGCCAAAATGAAGTCTATCTCGTTTTTAGACGAACTGTTATACGGATTTATAAAGAAGCCTTTTTAAAAAAAGAACTTTATTTAATACACAATTATAATTTAGGATCGCGATCTTTTTGGCAACCGTTCTGATTGAGGAGTTGGAGTAGACTGACTGAAATGAATCTCTATGAATGAGAGCTTAACGAACTAGACGCTGACACAGCATTATGATAGCTGGTACTCAGCAGGGCTGGGTACAATCTAGGGTTGTAACACCTCCCCCCTTAAGAAGATACTTTGGGGTTCAAACACTCCGAAGTATCTGTTGAAATATTAAATTATTGTATTTAATAAAAATTAAAAGAATAAAATTAGAGTTTTAAACTCTGGTCCGAAGAGGAGCAGGAATTGGCATTGTTTCTGTTAACCCTGCTTCTACTTCTGTAAGTTCTATGTCAGGGGTAGCTTGCAATGGCGGTTTATTAAACTTAAATAGAAAGAGTCGGTTGCTGCCAGATTTACAAAATTTCTTATAGGTTACATACAATAGAAATACACATACAAGTAAAGAAATGATAATTAATAAAACAGAGAAGTGTGTCCCATATTTAACTATATGCGGCGGTTGCTGCTCAATATTTTCTAAATCTTTCAATATTGAATTTATCTTAGTTTTATCTAGCGAATTAAACTCGTCGAGGTCTATGCCATGCAAATAAACAGGGGGCACACTTTTTATCGTGTTGTCTAATTGAAACAAATTACAACAAGTGTCATTAATCAAATTGAATTCAGGAAAATGATTAATAGGCGAAGTAATATTAACAATATCATGTTTAGGTATCAATGTAGAACTTTTACAATAAACAGTACAATCTTTGGGAACATTAATTATTCCTGTACCCAAAATATTTGTTTCATATAGTTTAGAATTTAGACAATCAATCGATATTTTATTCGGTTCGGATTGTATGTATATCCATCTATTGTTGGTCAGAGGTTTCCAAACATTAAGGTTACCTACAATGATTTTTGTTTCACACTGCACTGGCTTTACACTTATTGCTTTCGCTAATAATTCACTTTCACAAGTAACCTTCGCGTCGGTAGAGTATACATTTTCAACGTCACAAAGAAACTTCCCGGGTGTCACAGTTTTACAGTTTTCCAGGCTATCGAAGACACAGTAATGGGACTTGTCTTTGGTCATTGCTATATACTTGTTATCAGGTAAAATTAAGCTGAAAGAATCTGGGTTAGCTGAGTTATATGGTGTTGGCAGTGCAACAGTATGAAATAGTAAATATTCTCTTATATTAACAAGTGGAACTTGTAAAACGAATATGATCTTATCATTAATATAATAGCATGCTAACCTAGAAATTTTAAACATAAGATGAATTGAATTAATATCTAAGGACACAGGCAGTTCGACATCACTGGGCAAGTGTCTGTAGTTATTGACAAGCTCTTCATATAACTGTTTCGGTGTTATTATCGCGGGGTGTAGAATATTCTGACTACTAAATAAAATAGCATTAACTATATCTTCCAATTGAAATGAAATAGTAAGTATTGATGAATCTAGTACACGGATTATTTGGTTAATCTCCGCGAGTAATTGTAATCCGTTAGTCATTCTTGTAATATTATTAACATTTATAGAAAGCTTATCAATAGCTTCATTGAGGTTTAACTCATTGTTTTTAATTTTATACAGAGTATTATTATAAGATTCTAAAGTTGAAGTAGTAATTAAAATATTCTCTTTCATTAACGAACTGTTAATGAAAGAGAATATTTTAATTACTGTTTTTCATTATTCTGTAAAGATTTTATAGCTTCGTCGTATTTCAAACCATCGTTTTCATCTAATGAACCAAACATATATTTTAACACTGTTCCTATACCTCCTAACAGTGCGCTACGTTTATTTCTACTATCTATCAAATATGAAATTGATGCAAACTCTCTTTTCGCATCTTGAAAACGTGCTACTAAAGGTTGTAGTTTACTATTACACTCTAAATCAATTTGCGCAATTCGAGTTTGTTTACAAAGGTTTTGAGTTATTTCCAGCGTTGACTCTATATTTTCTAAATGCGGGTTAAAATGCGAAATGTTCACAGGTAATATAACATTTAACTCAAGATTATTAATTCTTAAGGTTCCTAAATAGTCGTAATAGAGCCCCGAACTTGAGGTTATCGGCTGGATGAAATCTTGATGGGGTTTTGGCCCCGGACATAACTGTAAATAACAATAAGCTAAAGTAAATATATAACTATACTATCCTATTTTATTCTACGGATATATTTACTTTAAGTGCATCTGAGGCACGACATGATATAGTATGACTTAAATCTATCTGATACTTAAATTTAACTTAATTATAGGGTTACATCAGCTAGCTTCACCTGGTCAAAGTGGTGCGTTACGTGCCGCCGATTGATAAGCAAGGTAAGTGTATTGTTTCCATTTATTTTACTACCTTGTATGGCCCTTTCCAGAGCGGTGAGAGTGCTTTACGCATTCTGAGATGGTTTTTCAGATAGACGTAGTCACCGATTTTATATTTGACTGGGCGACTGCGATTATCGTAGTAGTTTTTCGAGGTTTCTTTTGATTTCCTTATGGAGTCTAAGGCTCTCTCACGTGAGTATTTAAGACGGTTTTGCAGCATGCGAACATAGTCGGGATACGTAGCTCCAGGAGCTTCTTCATATATCGAATTTGGAATAAAAGGTTTGTTTCCGAACATTAATTCGTAAGGTGTAAAGTGCGTTGTTGAATGCACGGTTGTATTGTATGTAAGCATAGCTGTATAGACGTATCGAGGCCAGTTTGTCTGTTCCTCGTTGGTAAAGGATCTGAGATATTCTTTTAATGTCGAGTGACTCCGTTCGAGTGCACCTTGCGTCTGAGGATGATATGGAGAGGCCCATAAGTTCTTTATTTTAAGAAACTCACAGGTTTTCTTAAAAAGGTCGGAAGTAAAGTTGGAGCCTTGGTCTGTGAGAATAGTTTTAGGTATACCAAATATAGATATGTAATGGATAAGGCACTCACTTGTTTCCTCTGCAGTTGTACTGCGGATAGGGTATGCTGAGGAGAATTTTGTAAGGTCGTTCTGGATCGTTAAAATATACTTTAACTTAGCTGGTCCCGCATCGGGTAACGGCCCTACAATGTCTAAAGATATGCGCTGACATGGCTGCGTTGAAGTGCTAGTGATCTGCATCGGAGCACGATGGATTTGCCTAAGGGCTTTATTCGCTTGGCACTGTGGACACTTCTTAACGAAGGATTCGATGTCACTGCGCATGGATTTCCAATAAAAGCTTTCCTGGATCCGCTTGAGCATCCGTTGGCTACCTAGGTGCCCAGCGATAGGAATATCATGATTTTCTTTAAGAATTTTAGGGATCTCAGATAAAGATGGATAAATAATGACGCCTTTATATACATGTACATTAATATTAGTGTTATTGAAAAGATATAGAAACATATTATAGATTTTAATGAACTGGTGATTATTAAAAGGGTTATTAAAGTCGGTTATGGCTATATCGCGTATTGAATTATATTTAGGGTTGACGACCAGTTCATTTCTTATAGATTTAAGGCTTTTGTAGATGTCATTATAAGGTGAATTATCAAAATGATGTACTTTGAAAAAGAGAAAGAAATATGTTTTGTTCTCGTGAGTAAAAGAGATAAATGAATAAAGATTTCTTTCTTTATTAATGATTTCTGAGTTATTTAATATATTATCTAAGGTATTTTGAATAAAAGGATTGGATTCGTCAAGGTCTATTGATGTAGGCAAAATAATTATTTCGTGTTTTGATTTAGTAATATCCTCATTATGCTCGTGGATAGTTGTATTAAAATTAGAGTCTTTATTAGATATGATTTTTAGGAAAGAGGAGTAATCGTCGTCAGGTAAGTCAGGGTAAGTAATTTGGTCCTCTATAATTTTAGAGTTGGCAGCTTGCGTGCCAGATATCGAAGGCTGTTCAGAGGTAAGTTCTGGTAAATTAATTATTTTATTTTCAGATTCATTATTAGGAATATTAGGAGCATTGAGGGTTGGATTTATGTCAGATAAGGGTAGGATTTCGTCGTTAGGATCGAGGGCAAGAGGATCCGTTGAAGGTAGGTTCAGCTCTTCCGAGTTGAACGAGGGTGGCGATATTAATAAGTCCATAAGGTCTTTGTCAAGTTCCTGTGAGGGTTCCCCCTCTACTTCAGGGTCAGGTTGGATAGGATTGACAGGAAATCGTGATAGGGCATCCGCGTTAGCGTTAACTTTTCCCTTTTTATATTTAATACTGTACTCAAACTCTTCTAATTTGAGTCGCCACCGAATGAGCCTAGAGCCAGGGTCTTTACAATTGAATAGCCATTCTAATGGCTTGTGATCCGTCAGGATCGTGAAATGGTTACCATATAGATAAGGACGGAAAACTTTAGTGCCGAATACTATAGCGAGGCATTCTTTTTCTGTGACACTATAATTGCATTCAGCTTTATTTAAGGTACGGGATGCGAATGCGATAGGTCGGTCCTGACCTATTGTACCTTGGGATAAGATGGCGGATATCGCGTAATTAGAGGCATCACATGTTAATAAAAATGGTTGTGTAAAATCTGGATACGATAATATTGGTGATGACACTAATTTATTTTTAAGGGTTTCGAATGCTAGCTGTTGTGTGTTTTCCCATTTGAAAGGAACGTCCTTTTTAAGTAAATTTGTTAAAGGTCTAGCTAATTTAGAGAAATCTTGTACGAACCGTCTGTAGTATGATACAAGACCTAGGAATGATTTTACGTCCTTAGGAGATTGAGGGACGGGAAACATTGTGACCGCTTTAACCTTATCTGGATTTGGTTGGACACCTTTATCATTTATTATATGTCCAAGGTATACAACCTCTTTGCGTAGGAATTCGCACTTTTCGGGTTGCAGTTTAAGGTTGAAGTTACGAAGGCGGTCGAAGACAGCTTTAATGTTATGGATATGAGTAGGTAAGTCGTAGGAATAAATGACTATATCGTCAAGATAAACAAAACAACGTGTGCCTTGGAGACCTGAAAGGCAATTGTTCATAAGTTTTTGGAATGTGGATGGGGCGTTCTTAAGCCCGAATGGCATTCTATTAAATTGATAGTGTCCCTGAGGGACAGAGAAAGCGGTTTTGGGAGCGTCTTCCGACGAAATAAGGATTTGATGAAAACCCGAAGCAAGATCTAGGGTTGTGAAATATTTGCTGTTTCCCAGCTGATCGAGGATTTCTGATATTTGGGGTATAGGATATGTTTCCCCAATAGTGATGTCATTAAGCTTCCTATAGTCAATGACAATTCGCCATTTACGTTGGCCTTGGGAATCGAGTTTTTTAGGAACTATCCATATAGGCGAGCTCCAAGGTGAGGATGAAGGCTCTATGATCTTTTGATCTAACATGTTATTGATTTGGGTTTCCACCTCTTTTTTATGACATTCAGGAAATCTATAGGATTTAGTATGGATAGGGGTAAGGCTACTTGTTTTAATCTGATGTTCAAGAGCTGACGTATGAGTTAACTGATCGTTAGGCAAATGGAATATATCTGAATATTGTGAGCATAGTTCAATAAGAGCTTCACGTTCCTCTCGATTGAGGTGATCAGTTCGTAATGATTTAATTACTTCATTAGTTCGCTCATACGTTTTTTGAAAACACATATTAATAGGAAGTGCGTTAGGATACAGAGGTTCGAGTTTTAATTTTAAGTTTGTTTTTACATTAACGTAGGCTTCCGATATATTGGCTACTGTTAAGTTTACGCGGTCATTATTCTTAACCTTAACAATACAATTGGATATTAAGATATTATTAGACAAATGTTGATCGGTAACGATTCCCTCTTTGAGGTTGGTTTTATGAATGGAGCACTCAATAACAATTTCGCTGCGAGGCGGGGTGACATAGAAGGGTTCAGAGAAATGTAATTTGATATCTAATTTACCGATTTTTAAAGTATCGTTAATATAATCGATTTTACAGCCTAATGCGGTTAAGAAATCTGTACCGATAATACCGTCGTAAGGAAGATTGATATTTCTTACAACATGGAATTTAAAAGGAATTGATTTACTTGGATTTAATTTTAATTTTAATTGAAAATGGCCTACAGTTTGTGTTGGTTCGTCGCCAGGATCTATACCTTTGAGCTTAATGGATTCTTTAATTAATTTTGGATTCATTTGGATACTGGATTCTTTTAATAAGCATATGGCAGAACCTGAGTCGACTAATAAGGATAATGGGATATCGGATACTTGTGAATCTAGGAGTACATGAGGTAATAACCTTTTGGATGTATCAATATTAATTTCATAGATTTCCTTATTATTTACAGATAGGGCGCTTATTTGGGGCTGGTTACCCGAGTGGCCTTTTGTTTTTAAGGATTGGGCACTTATTTGGGGCTGGTTACCCGTGTGGTCCCTTGGATTTAAGGATAAGGTGCTTGTTGGGGGCTGGATACCCGAGTGACCTTTTGATTTAGAAGATTGGGCGCTTATTTGGGGCTGGTTACCCGTGTGGTCCCTTGGATTTATGGATAGGGCGCTTGTTGGGGGCTGGTTACCCGAGTGGTCCCTTGATTTAGGATTTAGAAGTAGGACGCTTGTTGGGGGCTGGTTACCCGAGTGGTCCCTGGATTTAGAATTTAAATTAGAGTTGGTGTCGGTTTTAATATTGCGTCTCGGACGACACCGCGACGAGACCTTTACTCGTTTAAAGGATCGAGTGGAGTATCAAATTCATCATGGCTAATTTCTTCGTTGGGTTGGTCGACGAAGTTGACACGTGGAGAAGGTCGATAGGAATGTGGATTTTGATGGGTTTTGAAACGATTGTTATTGTATTCGCGTTTTTTACATGTAGATATATCGTGTCCTGGGGTTTTGCAATAACGACAAAATAATTGTGAACCTTGTTGTGCTACGTTATAGGATTTAGATACGGAATGAGACGTGTTGGGTCTGACGGACCCTGACTTGACCTTATTATTATTATAATTGTTATTTTGTGATCTCGGCTCTGGTTGTGGACGCCTATATAATGTTTGTTGAATGCGTTCCTCAGAAATAGCAAGATTAATTGCTTCATTTAATGATTTAGGAGCAAGGCATCTGACGATATTCGAAATTCGGGGGTGCAACCCCATAACAAAATGATGGAGGGCGAGATCCTCCATGGCCGCTGTACGGCCGGGTAATTCTTTAGATTTAACTTTAGGTGTGGATAAGGATATTTCTGTAAGTAGCTGTGAAAGATAAGTTTCCATTCGCAGGGCATACTGGCTAACATTGTCATGCGGACCTTGCTTGCTCTCTTGGAGATCAGCGAGCAAATGTGAATAGTGTTTGCGCTCACTGAATTGCGTCTTTAAAAATTCTTTTAACTGCTCCCAGGATGTGAACTCTTTTATAGAGCAAGCAACTTCCGCTTTACCATTTAACTGGCTAAGGATATATTTAAATAAAATAGATTTTTGAGCATCTGATGCGAGATCGAAGGCATTATCGCAATTAACAATAAATGAATTAAGAGTTTCCCTGCTACCGTCATAGGATTTGATAAATCTGAATAAAATGCTTAATTCTAACTCAGCCATTGCGAGATATGCAGCGGCTTTTCTAGTAATACGAGGAGAACTAACAGGTGACTTCGTTATGATTTCGTCGCTTGTATCTAGCGCTGGAATATCTATAGTTAGTTTTTTATCTTCGGTTTTTGACCCTTTAGGAAACATTAAATAAATTGAAATAGTAACACATAAGAAAACACAACAAAAATGCAAAGGATAAAATAACGGTTACAAATATTTAAATCACACACACTGAACCCTAAATTCTTTAGCCTAGACAAAACAATGACCAAAGACTTACTGGAATAATAACACGTAGGCGACTGATAAGGACACGGCGTCGGTCGGCCACATTCCGGATGCAGGGCTCGGCGTATATTTTCTTCGTTGCTCGTTGAGATGGAAGGTCACGCTGTAGAAGGATGATGAATGTCGCGGGGCGTGCGTGCCGTGCGCCCCACGTGCGTTGTCGTGAGTGCGCAGGCGCGTCCGTCGGCTAAAGCGAGTCCTCACCGACGGCTCTTACCGCGACGGAGGGGGGCGGGCGTGATGTAGATACGGACGGACTTTCGCTCGTCCGGCGCCGGAAGCCCGCTCGTGTGTGTACTTCGCGTCGGGGAGTTGCGCCGTTCTCTTGCCGCGTCGATGTAGAGGGTGCGGGGGGTAGGTGCGGGGGGAGACGTTTTTAAAAGAAACAAGAATGACGTTATCTGTCTAAGCCTTAATGGACCAGCCAAAGCCTAGCCCTAATCCCCCTTGCCTAGCCCTAATATTCTTCGCTCTTCTTTCGCGGAGAATCTTCTTTCTTCCTGCTGCAGAAGGTCCTTCCGTCCTGCAGAGTTTCCAGTCTTCAGTCTTTAGTGTCTTGAGTCTTCTTTCTTCTTCAGAGTCTTCTTTCTTCTTTTTCTTCTTTTCTTCTTGGGAGTGCTTCTCTCTGGAGGCCATGTTCGCAGCTAAAAACCCGCCTGGTCCGCTGCCCTTCGGCATTACCTTAAAGAGAGCCGCATGGCTCTAAGCCCATATTGCCTAACATTTCGATCTAATTTTCACTTTGGCTGACCCATGTCCGGCTAATTCTTTATTTCTTCCCAAAATCGTACATACATGTGTCATACATCGTTACATTCGTCTTAGAAAGATCTATAAAGCCATACAATTCTTATTCTTATATCTAGAAGGACAAAAAAGTTATTCATAAAAAACATCGTAAAAACATAGCAATTTTGTCTTATCCTACACTTATTTTCCTTAATAACTCCTAAGCTCTAAACCTTATCCTTATCTATTGTACATAAAAATGTAGAGGAATTCTTAACCTATCGATCTACACTAATTATAACAATACAACTTAATTAGAACTATCAAAAATTATAACAAACATATGATTTACATAATACTTCCATACAATTTTCTTAAACCTATTCGCTATCTCGTATTTACATCTTGCATCTCTTTCACATCGTGTTATAATCATAGCTTGAGTCTGTTGTGATTCTATAGCAATGAACACTTCCGAAATATCAAATTATCTTAGCTAAATTCTTATCATGCTTCTTAAGACTTATTCATAATACAATTATCATATTCTTATCATACATAAAGGAACTTAATCTAACTAATTAGATGAGTCGCCGACATCCTCCCCCTCGTGCGTAGCACCAACTCCTGACCCGGCGACTCCGTGCTGCTGGCCCGATGCGATGACTGCCTCCCCGCAGTCTGGCTCGCTGTCCGCCGACCCGCTGCTCGGCTCGACGACTGCTCGCTCCTCGTCGCGTTGCGCCGGAACCAGTAGCACCACCTTGGAGCTGGGACGTTTCAGGACGCCCCCTGCCGTGCGCACCTCCAGTACTCTGGTGCGCCCGTCGGGTCCAGGATAGGTTCGGACCACCTCACCCCTTGGCCGGTGAGATCTTCGTCGGTGAATGTCCCAAATCTTGTGCCGCAGGATCTCCCAATGAGGAAATGATTGGGAGTGTGGGCCCCTTCTTCCGTATCTTCGTCGGCTTTGATGAGAGGTCTTGAGTTCACCAGGTGCTCTGCTTCCAGTAGGTGTGCGTGCAGGACTTCTTTCTTGGGATGCCTTCTCTGGAGGATTGCCGCCAGGGTCCTTGTTAGGGACCAGACGAGGCGATCCCACGTGCCCTCCCTGCTGGAGGCCCCAGGTGGTATAAGTTCCCACCTGATGCCCATCTTCTTTGCCGCGGTGATGACGTCTTCCTTGTTGAGTTTGGTGACGGCTTCTTGGCTTGAACGGTTCTCCCCCTCGTGAGGTCTCCAGCGGGAACCTCCCCAGCTGCTGGAGCTCTTGCGTGCCACGGCGCTCCCTGCACCATTGACACCGATGAACCGTTGACTTGACCGCAGACCGTAGTCCCAAGATCCAGTAGCGTCGCCTCAACTCGTTGATCACCGTTGCGTGGTTACCATGACCCAACTTCTCATGGTAGTACGTGATGAGCAGCCCGGTGATGTGATGCTGGCTATCCAGCACCACAGCTCTCTCTTGCCGCGTGTGTATTGCTGCGTCGATTCTTCCCCGGAGTCGTAGTAGTCCATCTTCCATGACGACGTCCAGGTCCATAAGCCGGCTTTCCTTTTTCAACGGCTTCCCTTGCCTGACGCAGAGTACTTCTTCTTGGAAGCTCTCTTCTTGGCTTCTTCTTAACAGGATCTCTTCGGCTTCCTGTATCTTGTCGTGTTCGAGGGGAATGTATCTTCTCTCTTGGGTTTTCTTCATCTGCAGTAACCTCGCTGTTGCCCCCACCAGTTGCGCCCATCTTGCGAACTTGGCTGGGTCTGGATCCGGACGCTGATCGACGGGCTGAGCCCCCACAGTCGACCCCCCTTTCTCCATTCCCTTGGGCTTCTTCTTGAAGATGTGTGGTTTCTGCCAATCTTCCTCGTTGCTATTGAGAAGATTCCCCTTCCGTGCGATGTCCTTGCCGAATTCTTCTTCTCTAGAAGACAAGTGCGCGCTGGTTTCGAAGTTCACGGGTCTCGACGTTGCTCCGTTGGACCCGTGTAGCACCCACCCCAGATAGGTCAACGATGCTACGGGTTGACTTCGCTTCCCCTTGCGCGTGGCTCTGGACACGATGAGCTCCCAGTTGTCTTGCCCAATCAGTAGCTTGGGTGATTCCTCTTCATAGTACAACTGGCTTGCCATCGGCTTGAGGTGAGCACACTGCTCAATCTTCTTCTTGTCCAATCTCTGAGGCGTCAGGTTGATGTCGTCGATCGTGCGTGCCCCAGAGATGGTCCTCTTCTTCTCCTGGTGCAGTCCCTTGACCTTCATGTCGAGCTTCATAGAGTCTCCCTTGGTGATGGTCTTCCCTCCTACGGTCTCCAGGGTGAGCGCCTCCACAGGTCCTTTGAGGCCGAGTCGTCTCGCAACCGCTGCATCGAGAAGCGTGACAGTTGACCCCTCATCCAGCAACGCTAGCACCTTGGCAGCCCCCCTTGGCCCGTACAGCTCGACTGGAACCATCTTGAGATACGCCCTTCCTGTCCTTGCCGCATTCACCGGGAGCATGACGTTGTTCGCTATTTCCCTCATCTCTTCGGGCTTCGGGCTAGGCCCCCGTTCTTCATGAAGCACGAAGTGATGCCACCGGTTGCACACCTTGCAGGGAGGACGCCGACATGTCTCCTTCTGGTGCCGCCCTCGCAGACACCTGAAACACATCCGTGACTTCTCAGCGACGTCCCACCTCTCCCTTACCGGCAGCCGTAGGAACTTGCGACACTCGTAGAGGTGATGCTCGTCCCGGCAGTGTGGACAGGAGGTCTTCCTCTCTTCCTCGACTCGATCGGACGTGGTGTGTTCGGATTGACGCCAGGGAGGCTGCCTTTGATGCACCGTCTCCTGCGTCGCGTAGGGTCCACACCGGTCCGCTTCCCTGTTGAGGAACTTCATCATTAGCACCAGGTCCGGATCTTCCTCTTCCTTGTCGGCGGCATAGTCGTACCACCGATAGCGCAGCACCGCCGGCATCTTGTCCACGATGGTCTTCACCATCTCCGGCGAGTGTAGGTACTGCGGTCTTCGAAGCCCCCGAATTGTCGCGACAGTGTTGTTCACCCGGCTGGCAAACACGCAGACGTCACGCGCACCTTCCGTGATGCGTGGCAGGTTCTTCACCTTCTCCAACTCCATCAGGATCAGGGCTTCAGGTCTTCCGAACCTTCGACGAAGAGCTTCTAATACTTCCTCTGGTGGGCACTCCGAATACAGGAGACTCTTCACCGCCTCCCGTGCCGCACCCTTGATGGACCGCCGCAGCCGCGCCATGTTGAGGGTATCTGTAAACATAGGCGCAGTATCTTCATATACCGTCCTGAAGGCGATCCACTCTTCGCTCCTCCCGTCGAAGTCCGGCAACTCGTGCACGTAGCTCGGCGCACTCCTTGGCGCCGCGCTGATTGCCTTGATGATGGCCTCCGCTAAATCCTTGGTCCCGTTCGTTGAAGGTTCCTCTTGATCCTCTGGCTTGACGGCGGCAATTGGAGGTTGGATGGCGCGCCCCTCCTTGGACGTGCCTTGCTGGTGCCCCTCCTTGGGCACCTCCCCCCGACGTACCTCTTCGGACATCCGACCGACCGTCGACTGCACCCATGTCTGGACATTGGCGTCCCATGCAGGATTCTCTTCTTCAACTTCGGACTCTTCATCTTCCACCTGGGCCAACTCCCATTGGGCCCGGGCGAGTTCCGCTGCTGCCTTCGCTTCGTCTAGTTGTCGGCGCGCCAATTCCAGCTTGGCTTCCCGTTCCCGACGTCCCGTGGACACGACGGAGCGAGTCTTCTTCTTTGCTGCAGGTGCTGCCGTTGCAGCAGCTGGAGCAGCAGGAGCAGCAACTTCCGTCTCTGAAGTGACTCTTGACTCGTACGTAGTTAACGTTCCCTCTGTAGTTGTGCCCGAGGTTCCCGACGTTCCCGAAGAGTCAGTTGTCCCTTGTGCCTCTTCTTCAGCACGGGGCGCAGTCGACTGGTTCGGCGGCGAGGTACCCCTCTGGCTCCTGGTGACAGGCATGACGACGTCAGTAACCCGATGTCTCGACGAAATACACGAAGATCCGGCTCGAAGGACCAGCAGATGTCGCGGGGCGTGCGTGCCGTGCGCCCCACGTGCGTTGTCGTGAGTGCGCAGGCGCGTCCGTCGGCTAAAGCGAGTCCTCACCGACGGCTCTTACCGCGACGGAGGGGGGCGGGCGTGATGTAGATACGGACGGACTTTCGCTCGTCCGGCGCCGGAAGCCCGCTCGTGTGTGTACTTCGCGTCGGGGAGTTGCGCCGTTCTCTTGCCGCGTCGATGTAGAGGGTGCGGGGGGTAGGTGCGGGGGGAGACGTTTTTAAAAGAAACAAGAATGACGTTATCTGTCTAAGCCTTAATGGACCAGCCAAAGCCTAGCCCTAATCCCCCTTGCCTAGCCCTAATATTCTTCGCTCTTCTTTCGCGGAGAATCTTCTTTCTTCCTGCTGCAGAAGGTCCTTCCGTCCTGCAGAGTTTCCAGTCTTCAGTCTTTAGTGTCTTGAGTCTTCTTTCTTCTTCAGAGTCTTCTTTCTTCTTTTTCTTCTTTTCTTCTTGGGAGTGCTTCTCTCTGGAGGCCATGTTCGCAGAATGAATAGGGGACGTCTTACCCTCCGGGACTCTCATATGCTAAGGCAATGTCAACATAAGGGCGGTGGGTAGGGAATTTCGGGCCTCGAGGGGTACCCTCTTTACCCGGGCAATTCTCAAGGAAGTTGAATACCTCCCGGATCTTTAACATTTATATATAACATTAAAATGTTAATAAAAACATTATAATTTTATATACAAGTGTAAAGGATATTTACCATCCCCACTGTTTAGTGGGTGGTTCGGTGTACTTCGGCGTCGCTTACGAGCCGACGGTCGTCCTCCTGGTGGTCGGAGGTCGCCAAGCCAGGGAGCTCCCGCGGGAGCGGCCGCCCCCCAGGTGGTCGATCGTGAAGAGGCGCGAACCCCTTTAGGTGTATATGTGGTCCAGCCTCCGCCCGCTCATACATTGAACGAGCTAGGCGGACCACAAACTCCTCGACCGTCTCGATCTTGAGGTCGCGCCGCAACACGTCGTTCCTGACGTAGCGACCAGCCCCTACGATTACTCGCAAGGCTAGGTTCTGCTGCACCTGGAGACGCTGGCGGTTTGACCTTGATACCAACGCGTACCATGCCGGCGCCGCGTAGGTAAGTCGTGAACGAATGTAGGTCTTGTAGACCATCAGCTTCGTTCTTAATGGTAGCCTAGAATGTAGTACCGGTCGGAGCATCGCTCGGGCCGTTCTGGCCTGGCGGAGGGATTCCTCCACCTGCGGGATCATATGCAACGAGCGATCGATACTACATCCCAGGTACTTAACTGTTGTCTGCCAAGCTACATCCGTGTCACGGATCCGTAGCGGCGCGGGCATGATACGCTTGCGGCTGAAAAGTATTGCGACTGTCTTACCGACATTGACAGCCATGCGCCACTTATCCAGCCACACAGGTAACAGGTCGAGTAACCGCTGCATCCTCCTGGCAGCAATGTCAGCTCGACGGGCTGACGCGAAGTACGCACTGTCGTCTGCGAACAACGCGAGCGTAACGTCACGTTCCCAGTCCTCCAGGTGACCGTGAAGGGTGGGAATGTCGTTAGTGTAGAGCGCGTAGAGCCACGGCGAGAGGCAGCTTCCCTGAGGAACTCCTGCACGTATGGGTCTAGGGTCTGAGGCTATGCCCTCAACCGAAATGTAGAACTGCCGCTCACTTAAAAACGAAGCTATCAACCGTACCAGCGTCACCGGCGCGTGCAGCTCCATCATTTTGAATACGAGCCCCGCGTGCCACACACGATCGAACGCCTTCTCTATATCGAGAAAGACGCCGACCGTATGACGCCCGTAATTGAGCTCGTATGCTAGATGATGGAGTACTCGCGTCAGCTGTAGCGTCGTTGAGTGGCCGGCGCGGAAGCCGAACTGCTCCTCCCTTATATTAAGGAAGGGTTGCATTCGCTTCAACGCCAGCTTCTCAAACAGCTTTGCTGTGGTCGATAGCAACGTTATGGGGCGGTAGTTGCCCGGGAGACGGCGGTCTTTCCCCGGTTTCGGGAGTACAATTACCTTCCCTAACTTCCAGATGGTCGGGAAGTGACCTGTGCGCAGGATTCCATTGAAGAGCCTGGTCACTGCGACCAAGGCCCTCCTCGGGAGCATGCTTAGCGCCGCGTTGGGGATTCCGTCGTGACCTGGAGCCTTGCGTCTGGGTAGACGCATGACCGCCTTCCTTACCTCCGTGGGAGAGATAAACTCTATCCCTTCGAGTGCCGGTGTCGGGCCACTAAGGAACTCCCCTACTCTGCGCTCCACGTGCTCGTGGTGGTCGGAGACAGACGGTGCTGCTGGATGAGGCGAGAATTGCTCTTCCATGTACTCCGCAAGGATCTCCGCGCGGTCCTTCGCTGAAGTTACCCTCCTCCCCTCGCCATCTAGGAGAGGGGAGGTTGGCAACTTGGATCGGGTCAGCTGTCTGCTCAGATGATGGAGTGACGTTTGCGACTCACCAGCCTGGTCGACTCGCGTCTCCCAGGTGGTCCCTCGCAACTCCGCCATCTCAGCAGACAACCGCTCCGCCAAAGCGTTAAGCTCGCGCTTGACCCGGGGGCACCGTGTTCGCGCCCAGAGCTCGCGCAGCCTGCGTTTCTTAGCGAGCATGTCGCTAAGACGGACTGGGATCGGTGTATTATAGCGGCGCGCCTCCACAGGGTGCTGTGTGGTCGAAGCCGCCAAGGCTAATTTAATAGAGGTTTGAACTACCTCGGATGCGGCTTCGACCCCCTCTACGGAGGAGAGCGCGCCGCTGAACTTAATATTGGTAATTAAATTATTGAACTTATCCCAGTCCGTCTTGCTGCGGAGCCTGGGGGGTTCGACACATGCCGCCCCGAGGCCAAGGACGGCTAAAATGGGGAGGTGCGGTGTGTCCAGTTCATACAGCACCTCCACATGGACCGGACACGGGAGATTCCTGTGGAGTACTATGTCTAGGACATCTGGTTGGTGTGACTCGGCCGAGGGGATATGGGTGGGTGCCTCGGGTCCCTGTACCTCATATCCCTTTGCCTCGGCGTCTTCGTACAACCTCCGTCCCACTGGGTTGACGACTCTGGATCCCCACGCCAAATGTTTGGCGTTGAGGTCGCCAGCCACTAAGGTCGGGGTATCACCATCCATGATGGTACTGATGTCCTGCGGGTCAAAGAGGGGCCCTGGCGGGCGGTAAGCCGCATAGATCCGCAGGTCCCTTCCCGCCACCCTCACCACTGCCCCAATGGAGCGAGTATGCGCGAATGGCGGGTGGGACAACTCCTCATGTATAAGGTCGCTCCGTACCGCGACCGCAGTGCCTCTATAGGCCATGCCCGCCGGCGATACTTCATCGCGCCTATATACATGATAGTTAGGCAGTCTAAAATCGAGGTCCGCTCGCAGCTTGGTCTCGCCCAGGAGCACTACATGAATGTCTTGCTCCCGTACGAGACCACGCAGCGCATGCATATGGGATTTAACGCCTCCCGGGTTCCAGTACAGCACCCGAAGGGACGCCGCACTGTACCCCGAGGAGGTCGGCAAGGATTCTCCGTACGGCCTCAATAAGGTCCGGGTGCTGGGCCACGACCTCGCTGATTGCCTCTGCGGCGGTGACAAGCACCTCAGCGGGCGTGTCCAGCCCGAGGGCCCGAAAGGGCCGCACGACGGGGGTAGGAGTAAGGGAACTGCGGGGGCGGGGGGTCGGGGGTTCTTGCGGAACCTCGGTCGTCAACCGCCTCTGCGGTTCCCGGCTTGTGCCCTCCTCGGCGACAGGTTGGGCCGCGGGAAGGGTTCGGGAGGGTTTTTTTTTTCCGGTTTTGCGCTTCGGTTGCCTCGGCGCGGCCGCGGGTGTTACCTGCGTCCGAGCCGGTGCTTCCGAAGCGGTGGGGGTCGCAACCACTGCCGGATGCGTCACTGGAGCTGCTGGTTGTTGCTCCATCGGCTGAGGAGTCGACTCAGCGAGGGGTACCCGCCGAGCCGCTTTACGCTGTCGCAACAGTTGCCGGCGTCTGCGTTGCTTTTCCCGCTTCGCTTCGGCCGGGTTCCGTGCAGGAGCCATTAGAGAGGCACCGGCAGTGGTCGCGTACTCCTCCACAAACCTCACCTGGTTTCCCCTAGCGGTGGATGCCGCGCGACTTCTGGTCGGGGGGGTAGGACGAGGTGGGACGGCACTCGGGACTGGCCGGGTGCCGGGGATGGGTGGGTGGAGCGAGACGTTCCTATACCGCGCCACCCGCCTGAGGAACGCACATTGCCTATCGTTGGCCTTGTGTGCCCCCTGACAGTTGGCGCAGCGTGGTAGAGCGTCCCGCGGGAGAGGGCAGTCCCGGGCTGCATGCGTCCCTGCGCACCGGACGCACTTGGTGCGCCGGAAGCAGTTGTAAGAGGCGTGGCCGAAGCCTTGGCAGCGGTGGCACTGTGCCAAGCCGTCGCGGCCCCTCCACGCCTCCACAACTACTCCAGGCATAAATAGCAGCTCGTTCACCCTGTAAAGGCTAGCGAGCTGCTCCTGCTCCATGTGGTCCAGCTGCACATGGAAGGTACATCCCGGGCGTCCCTTTTTGGGTGGGATATACGTCGCGAAGCGTACAGGGAATCCTAACGCCCTGAGCGCCCCGCACACCCTCTCCGGGTTTGTATCCCCCGGGAGCCCCCGTACAGCCACTTTAGTGGGTCGGCTCTCCCGTGGAGAATAACAAAACCAGGAGAGGTCCGGTTCTGTTTCCGACAGGGCGGTCAGGTACGCCTGAACTACCCTGTACTCTTCAGGAGTCTGGGGGAGGAATCGAATCCCCCTTCCATACGGTCGCGCGCTCGGCGCGCGACCCAATCGGGCGTGCAGCACCTCGAAGTGCTGCGGCCAGTTGGGCATGCGCTCCACCACAATGGGGGGGTAGCCCTTGGTCCTGTCGCCGCCTTGAGGCCCTTGGGAGGGCCCACCAACGACGGATGAGCTCGGCGCTGTTACAGCAGCCGGGATTGGTTGGGGTGATGCACGCTGAGGTGCTTGTGTTGCCATTGCCTCAGCATAAGAGAGACCCTGCCTCACTCTATGAGGTGAGACTGGGTCGCCACTAACCCTGTCCCTAACTGTACTGATTCGTACGTCCTGGGAGGGAGGGGTGGGGGGCTGGGCGGGATGGGATTGGGTCGCGGTTTCCTCCGGCCGGCCGGACGGTGACTCACTCGATGCGATACCTACATACGAGGTCGAGTCGAGGCCGGCCTCGACGGAGGTTGCCCTCGTGGGCGGAAGGGAGGGGGAGGGGGATCGCGGGGGAACCCTATGTCTTACCGGGCCTTCCGACACAGCAGCATCAGCTTCTACCCCGGACACCTGCTCCTCCACACTGTCCTCGTATTCTGAGGAGGACTCTTTTGAGGCTGCCTTTCTGGCGGCCAACGTCTGCACCTTCGCGGGGCGTTCTAAGGTCGCGTCGGAGGGCGAGACCCGTCTAGGGATTTTACTCGCCCTCCTTGGTGGTGACAGTTGGGGTGCAGACGTTACAACGCTTGGGAGCGGCAGCGGGTCCTCGGGTCCAGTGTCCAATTCGGGCATGTCCCCGCCTTGCAGTGCTCCTTCTTCGGCAGCAGGTTCGAGTTCTACCGCCGGGTTTACCTGGGATTCAGCTGGCTGCTCCTTAGAATGTGGAAACACTTCCTTGGGTACGCCTCGCCGAGTACCCCTTGGCCTACCCCCATAAACAAACATGGAGTGTAGGGGCTCCTCCGCAGGTGGTGGCAGGACATTCCGGGGCGCGAACAAGTCACGCACCATCACGCGCCTACCCTCGTCCCTGCTAGTCGAGGGTTGGGGAGCGCCGGAGGCCCGACGCATCTCCTCTTCCTCCTTCTTCTTCTGTCGCCGCGCGGCCATCCCCCACCGGGTTGATTGCGCTGGTGCAAAGCCCAGCGAGTGGTGCCAGCGACGGACGACGGAAAATTTGTGACGCGCGGGTTTCTCCGGCACTCTACCCTTTTCTCAGAAAAGGGGACGAGTGAGCAGAGGCACACGATGGTGCTATCTCGTTCGCTCCCGGAAATGAAGTTGGCGGAGGGTAGGCAGAAAAGGTTGGAAAGAGAGGTACTCGGGGCTTACCTTCCGATGTTCCACTGGATGGCGGTAGATGGTGATCTTCCAATCCGTCCCAGTTAAACCCGGTGGCACTGCACTCCAAGAACACTGCAATCCAAAGCACTGCAATCCAAGACACTGTGATCCGAGGTATCCAAGGCACTGTGATCCTTTAATTGCACTGCAATCCTTTTGAGCACGATAGACAGAAATTTCCGTGGCATACGAGATGCGCGGTCATGTTCGCAGCTAAAAACCCGCCTGGTCCGCTGCCCTTCGGCATTACCTTAAAGAGAGCCGCATGGCTCTAAGCCCATATTGCCTAACATTTCGATCTAATTTTCACTTTGGCTGACCCATGTCCGGCTAATTCTTTATTTCTTCCCAAAATCGTACATACATGTGTCATACATCGTTACATTCGTCTTAGAAAGATCTATAAAGCCATACAATTCTTATTCTTATATCTAGAAGGACAAAAAAGTTATTCATAAAAAACATCGTAAAAACATAGCAATTTTGTCTTATCCTACACTTATTTTCCTTAATAACTCCTAAGCTCTAAACCTTATCCTTATCTATTGTACATAAAAATGTAGAGGAATTCTTAACCTATCGATCTACACTAATTATAACAATACAACTTAATTAGAACTATCAAAAATTATAACAAACATATGATTTACATAATACTTCCATACAATTTTCTTAAACCTATTCGCTATCTCGTATTTACATCTTGCATCTCTTTCACATCGTGTTATAATCATAGCTTGAGTCTGTTGTGATTCTATAGCAATGAACACTTCCGAAATATCAAATTATCTTAGCTAAATTCTTATCATGCTTCTTAAGACTTATTCATAATACAATTATCATATTCTTATCATACATAAAGGAACTTAATCTAACTAATTAGATGAGTCGCCGACAATGAAGATGTAGTAAATCTCTTCTTTACAGGGCTTCGACGGAGTAGCAGGTGCAGATATTCATACAGGATACAGACAGGATACGGTGAGAATATTGTCCTTCTCTTATAGGACAATGGTTTCTTCCTTTTCCAGGGCTTGTTACACAGGACGAGTCTTTAAGGATGTTGCAGGTCAAGTCTTTGTTTATATGCACAACACAAGGAGTTCACGGACACGGATTTGACGGACACTGATTTCACGAATACGGAGCGAGTCTACAGAAACGGTGCCAAGGATTTTCCGTATCCCACCGCTGCCACCAATTTGTTATACGGATTTATAAAGAAGCCTTTTTAAAAAAAGAACTTTATTTAATACACAATTATAATTTAGGATCGCGATCTTTTTGGCAACCGTTCTGATTGAGGAGTTGGAGTAGACTGACTGAAATGAATCTCTATGAATGAGAGCTTAACGAACTAGACGCTGACACAGCATTATGATAGCTGGTACTCAGCAGGGCTGGGTACAATCTAGGGTTGTAACAGAACCATCAGGACTTATCCAAGTCCACTTTCGCTGTGCCCTCTTTTTGAAGAAAGAGTTCATCATAAAGAGGCCCTCCCTCTCCAAGAAGTTGGCAAGCAAGCGGCCTCGGTGGTTCCGTTGTCCAATTCCAAAGGGCCCCACCTTCCGCTCGCCGTCGTTCCGCGTGCCCAGTCTTGCGTTAAAATCCCCCATAACAACGGTAAAATGGGTCTTTGAGGTATGCATGGCTCTACTTATGTCCTCATACATAACCTCATCGTCTGGGTGTGTCGAAGTCGGCGCATATACCTGTATGACCTTCAGCGAATACCGTTTTGATATTCTGAGTATAAGGTACGCTACCCTTGACGACACACTGTCGACTTTTACCACGTTGTTAACGAGGGATTTGTGGACAAGGAACCCGACACCACCCTGAGACAGGTGGTCGCCCTCCCGGTGATAGAACAAGTTGCCCGATTTAAGGATTATCGTGTCCTGACCCTGTCTTCGGACTTCAGACAATCCCAAAACACTCCAGTTCAACTTGTCTATCTCTTCTTCCAGCTCCCGTATCTTTTCGTCGGTCCTCAGTGTCCTGGTGTTGTATGTTGCCAGGTGCAGAAGTCGTCGGTTGCGGTAGCCGGATCTCTGCCGGAGATTCTTAGCACCCCTGCCCCGCCGTTACCTTGGCCGCTACCGTAGCCCGGAATAGCGGGGCTGCCGGGGACTGGGGGCCGGGGTTCTTCTGCACCTTTCATTTGGGGGTTTTTGCCGATAGTCACCGCGCCTGGCAAGCGTGTTGGTGACCGCAGTAGATGTAAGTTACACAAGGAGATGCTGCTGCCCATCTCTTGGATTTATGTCCCTTAGTCGCCTCGTACGACATCCTCGGGTAGAGAGGGAGTGGTGCTATTCTAAAAGACCGACACCACACGGTCAAGGTCACTTACTCGTCACGAAATCTCAGAAACTACAAGTGCTAGGAGTTACAAATTTTGCATGCGGGTTCTTTTAAGGACGTAAGTGCTCACTAAGAAGGGATTTTATGAAATTCAACCCCAAAGAGGGTGAAATGGGTGGGTGAAGTTTGTATCGATTTTTTTCAATTTTAGACTTCATATGTTTTCGATTACAATTAAAAATGATCTGTGTTGGTAAAATAAATAAAATTCTCTTTTAAAGAGGTAAAATGGGTGGGTAAATTTCGTATGAATTGTTTTTCATTATCTTCTTCTATATATGTGTATAAAAGCGAAAGGTCACTCAATCACTCAGTTGAAAAAATTGCGGGGGTTCTTTTCGGACCTATGTACATAATATATAGGGATTATTTTTTGAACGTAGGTGCTATGTAAAACGGAAGTAGTATAAAAACATTTTTTTTTCAATATCTAACCTTTTCGTAAGCAGAATACTTTGTCATTTATCGTACGTTACGCTATTCCGTCGTATATCTATACTTATTATAAAATAAATTGTCTGTCTGTAGATCAAATGTTCATTCAACGTAATTCAACAGAACAGTGATAGATCGCGCAAGTATACCTAATATTTAACTTATCGGGAATTCCTCGTAATTATAATCGTATCTTTCGCATTATAAATTCATTTTCATATTATAAACCCATATTATGGGTAAATTAAATCAAATTTATATCACATCTATTTGAATGATAATTAATTGTTACCAATTTATATGTATTATTTCTGAACGAACTCACGATGACGTCCAGGCGAAATGGCCAATATGGCGATTGTCATTTGCATTGGAATTTAACAAATTTCACGACATACCGAGTTTTACGGATATATGTTGTCGACTCAAAATCAATATTTTTTAATGTTTTATTATTCACATAAGTTTTTAATCAAATCTATCATACCCCTTGACGGAATTATTAGTACACCTCTTTATCAAAAACGAACTACCATACAAACATTTATGCTCGATTTTAAAATTTTCAACACATTTTTTGAAATAAAAAGTAGCCTATACTGGATCCCAAGGTCACCACTATCTTTGTACACAATTTCATAAAAATCGGTGCAGTAGTTAAGCGTGAAAGAGCAACAGACAGCAGTCAGACAGACAGAGTTCGCATTTATAATATTATTAGTAGGGATTGGACAGTGTGCTTGAGACTTACGATTGCACTCGCGGTGGAGAGTCTGGGTTGAAAATTTTGCGTCGCTTAAATTAATATATTTAGCTAGCTGTGAGTCAAGCAATCTATCCAATATCTTAGCCATAGTCGTAGCCAAGGAAATTGGGCGATAGTTTCCCTTATCCGATATGTCACCGGTCCTGTTCTTCACTATAGGCATCACACAATCGTACTCATGAGATCTTCCGGTAGATTTGAGTGCGTTATGCACATAGTAAACAACAGGGCGAGGACTCTTGGCAGATGAGGCCCAGCACATTTAAAATGCTCGATGCTAAGACCATCATGACCGGGGGATTTACCTCTACTCATATTCTTAATAAAGGTCTTAATTTGGTGGGCAGTGTAGTATCACATTTAGTCCTTTCCAATATATATATGTACATACATGTATTAAGTGCTAAGATGGGTTGAATTTTATTTTTAGCGTAGAAGGTTAAAAACAGTTAATTGCTTTAAAAAGCCTCGAGGTTCCACCGAGATTTGAACTCGTATCGCTGGATTCAGAGTCAAGAGTGCTAACCATTACACCATGGAACCGATGTCCATAATGAAGAAATTATACAACACCTAGCTTTTTATTCTACTTAATAATACTAATTGAAAGGAGTAAAAACTGATAACAATAAATGTGTGTGAACATAAAGCTATGTACTAAAAATATTTAACTATTAGTATGTAACTTATTTAAGCCCTGGTAGATTAACGGTTGTAACTCCTCTCGATTGACCAAATTTGTCCAGGTGGTGGGACCAGCTTAGTTCGACCGAGGAGGACCACTTTCTAGCATGATACAGTTTTTGCGTTTTGGTGGAAGGTTATGATTGCCGGTACATTTTTAAATGATGCGACCGTTTTTTCCCTGTGGAGTAGCAATGCATATGTGACAAACTTTAGATAGAACCTGTGTTCGGTATGAACTTGTTTATAGATATGGGCGGCAGTGGCCACTTAACATCAAGTATACTGCTTGCTCGTTTGCTACTACAAAGTGATTAAAAAATATTATTATTACTGTTACATTGATTGGTATATCTATCGGGGGCTAAAGGACTCCGATATAACTTTAATTGGTCATATAAAAGCACTCGGGATTTATGTTGTTTTCAATATTTTTTGTCAATTTCTCTATTTCCAAAATCATTAGTCAAACGCTATACTCAAACATAATTAATCCGTACATAATTTATAAAGTACCGTCTAAGAGCGTCTGTTGTCGCTATCTCTTCCGGAGTTAAGAAGCTTCTCGTAACTTCTGGAAGTTTCATGAATTCTTCCAAGATTCTTCAAGTTTTGCCGTAAAAGTATTTGTAACAGTTAACGAATATAGAAGTTATCCGCCGCCTTACTGAAGTATTATGTACGACGCGGCACTTTATAGATGAGAACTTGTGCCTTTCGAGTTAACCTTGTTATTTTTAAATCTTGAAGTTTATAAAACAGAAGATTGGAGTATACTTTTTCACTTTAAAGATTTTTAAAGAAAAGTGTCTTCATAAAAATATATATATTCTGGCCTTACTTATATGTATTGGCCTCACTTATTTGTATTGCATTTAAAGGATTCCATGGAATATTCGTCATTTGTCATCTTTTCGTTTGCATGACATAGAAAATTTACTTTAGGCTATTTTGATTACAGATGGAAACAGTAAAACATGAATAATTATTATATTTTATTGCCCTATTTTATTTTTATAACAAGAATTGAAGTTCACACATAGAAATACAATTCTCAGCGAGTATTAAAGCAAAGAGAATATCACGAACTTAGTAACAGGTAGCACATACATTTGTAGCTGACCTAGATAAGATCGAAATTATATTTGAATATAATAACAGATTTTACTAAAGGCAGAAAAATCAAATCAATTTAAGAAACTTATAACAGTAAAAAATATGAAAATAAAGTATTGCGCTTAAATAACTATTAAAGTACGAATTTTAGAAACAAATGTACAACAATTTACAATCTACAGGTCCCAGAACACCTGCGTATTTGTGCTGACACGTCGTTAGCCGGACAAAGCCGGGCGCACAGCTAAAGTTCCGCGGCGCTCACGGGCACCTTGTTATACAATAACTACGGTTACTGAGAACTAAGGATACTTTTTATTCTTTCTAACTCTTTAATGTAATAAACGTTTCTGACAACCCGCGTGGCGGAGCGGTTACCATACCGGTCTGATGCGCATTGGGCCCCGGGTTCGATTCCCGGCCAGACAGGTATCTGAATGATGAGTTTAGATTCCTGTTCTGGGTCTGGGTGTTTGTGTATTCGTCTTGTGTGTGGCCATGGTACCCACGGCACAGGAGAAAATCCTACTGTGGGGCTGTGAGTGTAGAAAGCGTGTTTATAAGGTGCAAATATAATAACTAGCGACAATAACATATTTTTATTTAAATCTCTTCGATCGTAAATTTGTGTTCAATAGTTTTTGTGTTTTTGGGAATATCGGGGCCATAATGGCCAGCTTATAAACATTTTGGGCTCCGTTTGGCAGTATAAAATATATTTTATACTAATTTAATAATTTCTTTAAAAATGATAACCCTCAACTGGTAAACATAACAACAAAAACTATAAAATATAATATAATAAAAATTACAATATATTATAACGTACATACATTTGTATACTACATTTGGTACAGCACCCGTTGTGCGGTATTAGGACTCGCAGGTGCCCGATTTTTTTAAAAATACTTAAGTTTCGTAGTTACTAGCAACATCACCATATCAACCAAAACACAGTAAAAAAATATGAGATAAATAATGGTTTACAATTCTCATGTCATTGTGTTCTAGTGTCATTGTAGAACGCTGAAGTTTATCGTTTTCTCGGCGCAGTAACAAGCCGGACACTTCACACGTGTCTAGACTCGAATGTGAATCTAATTTCCTCAACATTGTCTTGGACAAACTCGGAATCCCGTGTGTGGCCCATGACATTAAATGGAACGGGATTTGGAGCGACTTTATGTGTTGATTTCGGGCATACATCCGTAAGGTATCAGTGCTATTCCCAAGATACAAGAGAGTATTGGCAAACGTTAAAGTCGCAGTATGCTCCTACTAATGTTCTGTAGTAGTCCCATGATACTAGATTGAGAAACGTTAAAGTTTCAATCAATGAAATTGCTCATTAGTTAACTTATACACCAAAAAAAAAATTTTGCGCTAAATAATGCATATCATAAAGCACATAAAAATATTATATAAAAGTCTTGATATTTTCTTAAAATTTTACTACTTTTAATATCGCTTAATAAATAGCACTACTAGTATAGTAGTGCTATTTAATATGGTTTTCGTAAGCAATTTGCTTTGGCAAACAATCAAACGATTTTGGTACCAAATTGTGTATATTTACACTTTTTATGGTGGGGTTTTCTCTTTTTATCTTATCTTTATTTTTATCTTATTGATTCTATGGTTATTTCTTATGGTTATTGCATATTGCATGCATAATAACTTCTGATATTTCGACTAATCCATTAATAGTCTATGAAATATCATAGCACGTTAAATATGCTTGGGTTTTTCTCACAGCGTATTAAAAAATAAACGCTTTCTATACTCATAGCCCCACAGTAGGATTTTGTCCTGAGGCTTGGGTGCCATGGACATACTTAAAAAAGAATGCACAAACACCTATTGTTCTGGTTCTGCAGAACAATAATCTAAACTCATCGTTTAGATACCTGTCTGGCCGGGAATCTAACCCGGGACACTCTGCGCGCCAGTCCGGTATGCCGATCGCACCGTCACGCGGGTTGTCAAATTTGAAGACCAGTTGAAGAATCTTTAACTTATGAACTCAAATCTCTCAGTAACGTAGGCGTAGTAGTAGTAACAGTAGGCGTCATACCCATAATGACTGAAGCTGTGAAAGTTGTATCCGGAAGGCAGCGATGTTAGGAAATAATTAATGCGAGCAATAATGCGTTTTGGGACATCGTAACATACATCGGCATGTCAGAATCAACGGACTGGTATTGATTCTGAATTATTGATTATACCGATACAACGGGAATGAATAAATGAGTGCGGATCGTGGAACTGACGCAGGAAATTTCCAAGTTATGGTCGGTCCTTTGTATTCGAATTTATTGAGACAAACCCATATTAAAGATTTGTTATTTGCGTTTACAATCTATTCCTATTTACTTAGGCCTACCATATTAATTTACCATATACTGGAATTATCAAGCATTGAAGTATAAATTACTCTATTTTTTCTACAGTTATACATAACGAAATG
The DNA here is from genome assembly GCA_949699795.1 of Spicauda simplicius. Lineage (NCBI taxonomy): Eukaryota > Metazoa > Arthropoda > Insecta > Lepidoptera > Hesperiidae > Spicauda > Spicauda simplicius. The sequence continues at coordinate 58,335 of CATIWX010000023.1, forward strand.
GCACTTGCACTACTTGAAAGAAATAATTAAGTTACCTTATTAGACATAATTTGCCAATACGTCACTTGCCTTGAAGGACACCTCTCTTTGTACTATTCTTTAAAAAAAGCCCGTATGGATATGAAAGGATTAATTTTTAGGATTATGGTTTTGTATAACATTTATTAACTAAAAACATTATTTTCTTGCTTAAATCAAAATCAGTTAAACGTTCCAGTTTCAATTGCAAGTGCCTGAAGTTAGCCTAGAGTTTTGCTTTTATGTAGCTACAGATGTGCTTTATTGTGATTATCTTTGATGATTAAGCTAGATTATTTAGTTAGGGTACAAACCCATTATTGTCCCACTGCTGGGCACGGGTCTTTTCTCAGGATGAGAGAGATATAGGCCATAGTCCACCGTGCTGCCCAAGTGCGAATTGGTGGACTTCACACACCTCCGAGAACATTTTTTTAAGAACTCTCGGGTGTGTAGGTTTCCTCACGATCATTGCCTTCGCCGAAAAGCAATGGTAATTAATTTTTAATACGCACATAAATCAGTGGTTTGAACCTTGGACCTCCCGATTGAGAAGACAAGTTCCAACCATTAAGCTATTATTATCATATTTTTGAATCTGTGCCCCCAGAATGATATGTCATAATTTGCCCATTAAACCAACGTAAATGCCAGAATTCTGCGTTGTTCATAATCACCAACGCACCCTTTTCTTTACGTTGTAATAGTAATTTAGCTTTGTTATTCTAGTTTGGAAGGGTATGGTTAGAGAGATACATTTATACCCCTGTTCCCCTTACTCTTAATGCTAATAAAGAATTTTTGGCTCACGTTAGGTAGGTTTGGGTGTAGCCGATATTATGTGAGGCATTTAGAGGAGCGACGAGGTCGAACCAAGGAACAGTCAAATGAAGAGGTAGGTCACACGTGTCAATTCTTCAAGAATAATTCAGTAAATAAATACGAGGAACATGGGTTAAATTAAGCTAAACGTCTTCTTCTAATATATGACTAAATTATGCTCATTGATATCTTACCTAATAATGACGTTCAAGAGTATTGAACCGTATCACGTAAGTAAATTAAGGGAGAATGCAACCAGATTCATCTTACAAGATCAAATCAATGGAGAGAATCGAAAATTGCCATAATTACTTTATTACTGACATCCATTTTCCAATTCTGGGTATGATTGATTATAGATTCGCAAGGGCGCCGATAGCTACTAGAAAATTAAAATAAAACCCATATGCATCGAACAGTATGAACACTCATTACTTAAGTTATCTTTAAATAAATATTTTGTAACTACAGAAGCTACAATACGCAGTGAAATCTGTGCACACATGAAAATATTCCCGGTAATGGCACATTCCTTGCACGCGCATCCCGCGGGAATTTTCCGCATTAATATTCCCGGGGCACACTGCTATCATAATTTCGCAACAAGAATATCAAAAGCTATTCCACAAATCTCAGCTTAACATATAATATTTTTATGAATTAACTATCAACAATTTTTAAACTTATTAGTAAGCATGCATTGAGGCTTTTTAATTTTAATTTAAAAAGGAAAATTATACATGACACTTCGTTTTGAAAAAATATGCGTTAAAAATGCATCCGTTGCATTTAATATTTTGGAGTGAATCCTCGCTTTTTATCATTATATTAATTTATGATTCGTATGCTTATAAAATGTAACTCATTTATAAATATAGTGTATTTTATTACTTACATATTTATCCTTGCTGAGTCCTAGTCTTAATTATAAGTACAAATTTACATTTGGGCTCAAATTTAAAAATTGTTTGTCATATCAAATTATCATTCTGCCAGTTAAATACTACGAGTACAATACTATGTACGTTTTTTTATATGATTGAAGTAGCAAACGAGCATGCAGTCCACCTAATGTTAAGTGGTCACTGCCGCTCATGGACATGTGTAAGCAACTTCATATAAAACATGGGTTTCTATCTGAAGTCAATCACAGATGCGTTGCTACTTCCGAGGACTAAGATGGTCGCCTCATATAAAAGTGTGCCGAAAACCACACCCTTCTACTATCTACTAAGGGACTTTGACTTTGCACAAGAATCACATAGTAGAATATGATGTTGTATCTTGCTAATTTCAGCTTAAAGCCAATTTTTAAGAAGACATCAAGTATCTTCTTTTTTATATCTGATTGAAGTATAAAACCAGCATGGGTTGACGTCAATTCATTTCGCGCGCGTTGCTTTTTATTTTACGATAGAGATAAGTTAAGATAAGATAATACTTTATTCGTTCAGTTTACACATTTAGCTATTACACGAAAACAATTTTTACGAAGAGAAAAGAAGGTGCAAAACATCACGAATTGGACACTGCTCAGCATTATGTTGACATCCGAGGACAACCAGCGCTGATCTTCCGCAGTATCCGACATCACAGAAAAAAAATACCAACACAAAAATATATAGAAAAAAAAATGTATAAAAGCTGATGGAAAAAGAAAAACAAAAAACTAGAAAAAGTGCTTCGACCAAATAATATCTGTATTGTGGCACCGATGTTGACATTGACGTACTTCAATGACAGTGTCATTTTCAATAAACTAATTCAAAACAATAAATCTCTAACATTATTATATAATTTAAATATAATATATCCGTAAAGTTACCAATCAAAGTAGATATGAATAAATAATATTAACATATTTCACGAGGCTCGTGTGTACATATACGGTCTATAGTCTTGTACAGCACTTGTGTCAAGTTTGTAAGTCTCTTGACTTTTCTGGTGAATGTTTAGAAGTTTCTTAAGTTTAACTTTAAAAGCATGAACGGTTTGCTGGTTCCTAATCGGTGGAGGGATGTTATTCCAGCATCTCGAAGCTGCGTAGCGGAAACAGCCTCTGAAGACAGATACCTTCTAAGATATCCATTTAAATTATGTGCTGTAAAGTTTTACCATGATTATGCATCGCATATTTCAGGGTACTGATGTATCTAGCTGATCTATATATTGATCTATATACATCTATATTAACTGATCTTAACATACGTGAAAACGTATGACGTGACATGATGACATGATGAAAACGTAAACATATGTACGTGAAATATACGTGAAACAAAAACTTTGGACCCCCTATTAAAAAAATTATGCTTATGAGATATATTTATTATATAAAATTATGCACACGAGATATTTCTTACTATGAAAGCATATGTAAAATGTCAGATATATTAGTCAAAATACCCGTCTTTGCCAACTGATACAGTCAAAAATACCTCATACATGCTTAAACATATGTATATTAATTAGTTTTTCATTACGGTCGAGTTTCGTCCATTGTGACGAGCAACTAGTAAGTTTTAATACTGTATCCGAATAAATAACATAAATTACTTTTTAGAAGGGATAAAAATCATATCTCTAAAAAACAAATACTTTATGCCATCAAGAACTTTTCTGTAGAGACTGAAGAATAGTTCCCTAACGAGGATTATTTCACATTGTTTTGTTATAACACAAAGGGATTAGTAATCATCTTGATTAAAATTCACAAGCGCCTTTGATATATACAACAAGTAACGGTATTCAGATTTAGTACCGAATCTGAATTATCATCAACAAATTAAAATTTCAAATATACAGATTCTAACAATCACTCGGCCTTTTATTACCATAAAAGGGCGCAGAGTACGTTTGAAGAGGGATCCTTTCAGGTTGTGCCAGGAAGCGTGGCATCACCCGCCTCGTATTGACCTTTGTCCCTTAATGAAGGCTTGCTTCCGGCACGTCTTTGTCACCACATTAAACTCGGTGTTTGTTGAGTGGTGCAAGTTTGGAAGGGCACGTTTAACCTCGCCGCCTATAAAGAACGCCGCTTATTTTTTTATAGCAATTATATCCACGAATTTTGGCAACTATGGACCTTCAAAAACATATTTAAATCTTACAATATTGATGGGTCATTCTTTTTTAGAATTCCATATACAAAGGATAAAAACGGCACCGTTTTACTAAGACTTCGCTCTCCATCTGTCCGTCTGCCTGTCATCAGGCTGTGTCTCATGATCCGTGATAGCTATACAGTAGGCATTTTTACAGAAGATACAGTTCCTGCTATACACAACACAAGTACTAAAACATAGTAAAATAAATATGAATACTACAAACGTGAACTTTTTGTCATATTTTATGTATTTACTTAAGTGCTTTCTCATGAACACGTAGAAGGTAATGTAAGGGAGGTTCAAGGAGATGTACGTGATGTCTTTTACTACAATTATTTTAGCGATATCGTTATTTTTTGACGATTAAAGTTCATGATTTCACTATTTCATTAATCTGATTGTAATAATATAATTGTTCATTGTCATTGAATACTCATTGTCATTGAATACACTCATCGAAATATTTCTAAGGTAGCTTAAGGAAGTTTGCTTAGTCCGTATTAGGCAAATCGCTAGCACTTACATATTGATCCACGCCATACCATAAGGGTGCTTATTGAACCACTAATTGTTGAACATCGTGTATGGGGTGCGGGTTTAGATTGCTAGTGTAATGTTACGGTTACTATTTTGCGGCTCGATGGTGGTCAGTGGGGTTTTTGAAAATTTTGAATTTTTCCTTTGTTAAAGCTATTGTGTCACATATTACTATATGTGACCTTTGCAATTTGGTGTGAAATATGATATAAAGCCACAGAGGGTTAGAGTGGAACCTTTTGTATATGTGAACATTTTAATGGCATATATCAAAGTGAAAGTAGAAATAGAGACATTGAAAAAGCTTGGAATGGGTGTCTAAAGTTTTACATGTAAATAATATGCAGCGTTAATAATTATTATATCTTTAAAATACGTTTTAAATAATACATTTTTATTTAATATCTTAGTCGCAAATACAAATTACTTTTAAATAACTTAGAATTTCAATACGAAACTACGCTAAATCGTGTTGAATTTCTGCCAAGAAATTGTAAACATTGAGAATTCTTACTCTCATTTAAATCGGCAATTCCGTTCAGCGTATCAGTGCCGTTATTCTGTAAAATGTCAACAAGAACCCGACTCTTGATTATTAATCTCACCATCATCTTGATTGTCTAGACTAAGAGGTGGTTGAGAATATAACAATCGGATTTTGTGATTCCAAAATTTTAGAAAAGGGTCCCTAATTTACTTTAATCGTACTTGCGATATTTATGTATTACTAGCAGACCCGGCCACGCGTTGCTGTGGTTAAAGAAATGTTACATAAACAAATTTTAAATTGTGTTATTTCGTATTTGTAAGAAATTAAAATACTACAAAGTTGTTAGTAGACAACATGTACCATATAAACTTATAAATAAGGTAAGAAGGGCAGATGGTATTAAATTTTCAACAATGACATTTATAATTTTTTATTAAAAAAATATACATTCAATATAATTCTCGGTGTACAATATTTTTAGTTCACCTGTCTTTATTTACTTAAATTAAAGTGTCGAATAATGAAGCACTATTAATTAAAAAGCAGGAATAGTTTTATTGTTCATTATACTAACTTAAATTATTGTTCACTATACTATACTTCAGTCTAAGTAACCGTCTATGATAACTCCAAAAATTGAAAAACAAAGAATATTGAGATTTAACTGTATTGCGATCACCACAACATAAAAACCACGTTAGTTTGTCTTTCCTACAATAAGTACATCGACAAACAAAAGCAAAATAGGTTAGGTAGCGCCACCTAACGGTCACATCAGTACGAATTTAAATGTAATTTGCGTTCAAAAATACTTCATCAAAATAAATGTTTTCTATAAATAAAGAAAAATTGTTTGCAGTAAACTATGAATAAAAAATAACTTTATGTAATATTGAGTCAACTGTTCGATTGATATAATTTTACACTTTGTTTTTAGGGATATGTATGTCAGGTGAACGCATCAATATTATTTTATTCTTATTACATGTATTGTTGCCAGTAATAAATTAAAATTATATGGATTTATTTATTAATAAAATATTTGTCCTTTATCTCTTAAATTGCTTTTAAAATTATTTGTCAATTTTAGTTTAAGGAAATAAGAAATTAAAATAAGAAAAACTGACTAAGTGAAACGGTATTGATTTATCGATACATTCGGTTCATGTAGATGACCGTAACGTAAACAGCGCCATCTAATATCTCAGACATATTACTATTTCGATTTGGCGGTAAGGTGGCATCATCGCAGAATATACTGAGATACCTTTTTATTACTTTAGTAACTTATAAGGATATATTTATATCTGGTTATAATATTAAATTGTATGTCATATGAAATTTTAACAAAGCGCCATTAATACATTCGGTTCATGAAGATGACTGTATCGTAAAGAGCGCCATCTAATATCTCATGTACATTATTTAGCGATAAGGTTGCGTATCAACGCAGAATATACTGAGATGGCTATGTAATAGGTACTTTAGTAACCTTTGATCACCAATATTTTTGATCGAAGTTAGTAACTTATACTTATCTTTGGTCATGATATTAAATTGTAGCTTATGTGAAACGGTTGTAATTTTAACAAAGCGCCATTACTTACTTAATCAAGTTAACAGATAACATTACACCGCCATCTGTTATTAGGATTATATAAAGCTAACAGCTGAAGCTAAAAAATATTTGCAATTATACCTATGAATTAAGATATAAACTATCCTATCTTTCAAGTTGGACCAAAATGCACACGTTGTGTAAATTTGATTATAATCGGTTCAGATGTTTAAGAGTCCATTGCGGACAAATAAAGTGACACGTAATTTATATATATTAAGATGAATTAAGATATAAACTATCCTATCTTTCAAGTTGGACTAAAATGCACACGTTGTGTAAATTTGATTATAATCGGTTCAGAGGTTTAAGAGTCCATTGCGGACAAATAAAGTGACACGTAATTTATATATATTAAGATAATGAAAAGATACAAAACATGGAAGAAATGAGGAGAAAATCCTATTGTGGGGCTATGAGTGTAGAAAGCGTAAAAAAAATGACAATGAAATCCGGTAATAAATATGACTAAGATTCAAACAAACTAGGAAAAATAGTTTTTCCCCGCGGCTTCGTTCACGTTAAAGTCGATACTCTAGAAGGTTTTAATTTAAAGGCCTTGACGTTGCTAGATTTTCAATTTTTTGACAAACAAACAATCATGACTTTTAGATAAACATACGGCGCTTTCATAAAACTAATGTATTTATATTTATAATTGAAAAGTATCTTACATTTTTTCTAATACCTTTAAGAATATGTGTACAAAGTTTCATGATAATCGGTTGAGTAGTTTTGTCTTGAAAGCGTAACATACAAACTTACTTTCACATTTATAATATTAGCAAGGAAGTATACATCAAACTCAAACTCAAGTTCATTCAATTCACCGCCACACAAGTTTTAGAGAACAGAATTTTGTTATTTCACTTAGGACTTAACTTCTGAGATTCTAAAACCGCCTTACAGAATAAAACTCCTGTTTGTTACGGAATCTACGAGTAAATTGTCCTTTCACTTTAAATTGAAACGTCACATTCTAAGCACGTTCAATTCTAAGAGGCGTACAAACAAAATATTTAAGCGACAACTTCGTAGGCTCAAGTTTTCTTAATTAAATCTCCGGCAACGATTTGGAAACATCTGGCCGCGCGGGACTGAGCGACATGTTTGGAGCAAATGCGCACTGCCTTTAAATTGACATTCCTCTTAGACAAACAACTATTCCTATTAAATGATCTGAAAAACCCCGATTGCTTAAAATTAATCAATAGCTTTTCGGTTTCCACGTTAGTTTGTTTAATTTAACGCTTTTTTTGGATTTGCATAGAAATAATAATTTAAAAGTAATACAATGCATGAATATTTGTTCAATCCAATCGTCCACTCAACTAGCTTTCATTTGATACCCATATTGTTATGATAATAAAAAAATCGACCCTCCTCTCACTTTTGCTACGACCGTAGGCGCCATATTTAAAAATTATAGAGCCTATGTCACTCTCACGACTGTATCATTTGAATTGATATGTCATTTGTTACAATTCGTTTAGCCGTTTGGACTGTAATGCCTGCCAAATAAACGGACGTACATACAAACATACATACGTACGACAAACATTACCCTCTTTCTAATGCAGTCGGGTAAAAACACTTCTTATTTTCTTTCTTTATAATAGCTTTGTTGAGCGCAACTATTACAATTTTGAAGAGTATGGCAGGAGCAGATTACCCTAACCTACTTTTGAAGTCACCTTTAATGGGCAACAATTCAGGTGGGTTTCAATTGTATTTAGGGTTGATTATAAATATTTGTAGATGGCAGTTGCCACTTACTTAAATGGTTTATTATTGTTTATTTGTTACTTCAATAGAACATACATACTTACGGTATTTATGTTTTAGTAGTATTTATATTTTAGAAGTAAGTACATTCGCAATCAGCATCAGACTTCAGTTTAGAAATGCAAAATCTCGTGTTAGATACTAATACGAGATTCTGCTTGAAGATACCAAAGAAAATATCAAAATTTTCGTTAAAATATAATTAATGTATACATAATAATTGTAATGGTATATGTATAATTTAGGAATACTAATTATTTCCATCATAATTTAGAGCTAACAATAATTAGCTGACCTTTTAGAAGTTCTCAAGAGAGGTAAATGGTAGTAAATATGTGTGTAAGACTACATAATATGTGTGTATGTTTATAATTACACGCGTGTATTCCTATATATTATTAAGATGACACGTCATTGAACATTAAAGAGAATAGAGGCCTTAGCTGAATCTACAGTGCGTATCAGACCTCATTTGCCCTCGTTGGCTTTGTGAAGCCCGAAGCAATTCGAACCCCAATTAAGTTGAATTTGTAAAATCCCACTTTGATTAGACTTCTCGTAACTCTCGCTTGTAGCGGTAAACAAGTTCCTTGGTTAGTTAGTTTTAGTGGCAATTTGCATGTGTAAATTATAAGTAACTGAAAGCAGGAATAATTTAGTAGCATTATGTATTTTTTTATTTATCAACATACAATTAAGCTATAAACATTATAGATAATAATTCCAAATCGTTTATTTTATAGGCTTGCAGTGTACATTCCAGTCATCCCGCGAACTTCAGCGAGGGATGTGGAAAAAATGTCAATATTTGGACTCCACTCCACTAAGCCATTGAGCAATTATGAGTTATGAATATTGAGTAATTAGTCATTGAGCCATTGAGCATTATATTTGACTTGACATATTTACTACAAACCGACCGTGAGTAAGTTACGAACATACTCTTTCTTTTACAGTTCCGTAGCCAAAGGGCTATAGTTTTTTTAACTATTTTATTTCAGACAATATAAACAAAGATACATGAGTATAATTAAATACAGAGGTCCATATAATATATACCTTTCAGACTAACATATATATCATTATATTCTTATAACTAAATCAATACGCTAAAACGATACCCTAGTTACTAAGACTCTGCTGTCCGTCTGTCCGTCACCAGGCTTAATGGCATGAGCCGTGATAGTTGAAATTTTATATAGATGATATATATCTAGTTCCTCTATAACAAGAAATACTAAAAACAGAATAAAATAAATATTTAAGAGGGACTCGCTCACATAGACCAAACACGATTTTTGTCGTCTTTTATAAGTAATGTCCAAACCCTTTGTTCGGGAGTCCACCTCGCACTTTGTCGGTTTCTTCTGATAACATGCATATAATATACAAATTATTTATCATTATTGGTGAAGGAAAGAATCACGAGAACTTTATGAAGGCTCACAAGTAGGTACTCGTACTAGTACCTACTTGTGAGGACTTCATAAAGTTTTTAAACTTTGTACGTTTTCTTTAGTTGCCTTCTCACTTTCATGTAAGGCGACCGTCTTAGTGTTCAGGAGGATCAACACAATATTCCAGAGGCAACAGTTGAAGGTGGTAGAACCAGTGTAGTTCGACCGGGGAAGTACCACCGCCACACCTATTTCTAACGTGAAGCATTTCTTGCGTTTCGATAGAAGGGTGTGGTTGCCGGCACACTTTTACATGAGGCGACCATCATAGTCCTCGGGAGTAGCAACGCATCTGTGTTTGACTTCAGATAGAACCCATGTTCTGTATGAAGTTGATTACAGGTGTCCATGAGCGGCAGTGACCACTTACCATCAGGTGGACTGCATGCTCGTTTGCTACTTCAGACAAATAAAAAAAAAAAAAAAAAAAAAACACTTACCATAGGTGAAGTGCATGCTCGTATGTTATATCCATATTAAAAAAATATATAGTGATTATCAAGTACATTTACAGCAATCAAAGGTGTTATTTACTTCAAAAAGTTAAAACGAATGATACGCTATGCCTATCTAGCAACGAGAATTTTATATTTCAAGCCTATTTTGAAATGGCAGCAGCCATTGAATTGAGAGCACAGACCAAAACAACGCTTCAACCATATGTTCATTTTCAGCGCGCATTTCGAATAAAGAGACACGGTATGCTTTGAACGATATTGACGTATCGCAATCGCCATGACGAAGGAAACGCCTTATCACCTCCCTTTTGTTTGACAGAACTTCACAGTGAGTTGGCCCTTTGTCTCCACTGATATAACTGTATGCTGTGATATCGCTGAATTCACAGTTTACTACACGGGGCAGCAGACGATGTACCCTTTCCGGTAGATGGCGTAATGAGTTGCCATTCTTAAATGAATGTAAGTTTTGTGTTTTTGAATTGGAATCTAAAAATTAAAAATATATTTATGCCGTATATCTTGACATTTCATTGAAATTCATCTACTATATCAAAAGCTGATACAGTTTAAAATTTTGGTACTTTTTAAAGCTGGTGAATTCGCGGGTCTCAGCTAGTGTTGAATAAAACAGAAATAGAAGCACAAATAATTATAGGTAATCACCGCAGAAACATTTGGTGGCAATCTAGCACCTTATCTGATGATAACAATAGGGATATAGCAGCTGTGGACTGACGTAATGGTGTATATGAGAGTTTTTTTATAAAACTAAACGGTGACAAACGAAACGGAGTCCATTTTAGTAAGTGGTCACATAAACATTTGTTAACAACATCATGTAGAATAGGGGATTTATCTTAAGTTAATCATAAAGCATTGATACTTCTGAGGACGTTGGCTTTCGTCTTATATGGAAGCGGGCAACCACACCCTTCAAATTTGTACACCCTACCCACACTTGTATTTGTTATATTTTTTCTTCTGTCACTCTAAGGTTGACTGGAAGAGATGGTTATATTAGTCATAAGACCGCCTGTTGTACCTTACATTTTATATCTTTTTAATTTAATTTGTTATGTTGTTAATTTATTGTTTGACGACCCGCGTGGCGGAGCGGTTACCATACCGGTCAGCCGCGCAATGGGTCCCGGGTTCGATTCCCGGCCAGACAGTTATCTGAATGATGAGTTTAGATTCATGTTCTGGGTCTGGGTGTTTGTGTATTCGTCTTGTGTATGTCCATGGTACCTACGACACAGGAGAAAATCCTAGCTATGAGTGTAGAAGCGTGTGTGCATGTGTGCGTGTGTTATATTTTTATGTTTGATGTACAATAAAGAAGTTTTGTATTATATTGTATATACAATAAAATATAATACAAGACATCTTTGGAAAGCCTTTTTCTAATCTCGTCCTCAGGGGCAGCAATCCAACTGTATCAATACTGTGTGTGAGCGTGTACGATTTGACTGACAAAGTACCACCGTTTACCAATTACGAACGTGAAACTGTTTTCACCTGACCTGTCTGTAGAACTGTGCAGTTGCCGAATCACTTACATTAAGGTGACCTAAGTCTTCGGGAGAAGCAAGTCATTTTTATAATAGTGTCTTTAACGTACGGGAGTAAAGAATGAAGTTAATTATAGATGGCAGAGGCCACTTACTTTTAAGTTGGCATACTCATTTGTTAGTCCAGTTTGAGAAAAACGCGTTGCATAAAACAAGCATTCCTCAATACTAAAGAATAAGCTATTTCAGTACCTTTTTCAAAAACGTCATTTAAAAAGCAATCGTCATGCAAAACTCGGATAAATGTACTGCTTTAATTATGTCCTCATTAACGCGAGTCATTAGGCTCGGAAATGGAACAAGCCGCATTGAAAGACAGAACGTGAAAACACATACGCTTGTGGTTCTAGATACGTGATCTAGATTTATTATTTAAATACATTTGTAAGCTTTAGAAGTTTGGGGGCACTGTGGCTATGTTATCTAAATATTCGTGAAGCAAAAACTTGGGATTACCCATGTAAAAAACAACATGACAAAAATATATACAAAGAAAAAAACTAAGCCCCTGAATTTCGTTCCGCATCTTCTCAGTTGAGGTTTTGTTCCGATCCGGTGGTAGTGTAAGAAAAAATATTTAACTGACAATTTGTATGTGCCCGCGTCAGCCCATGCGAAATAAAGACATTTCATTTCATTTCGTTGAGCGATAAAACAAATATAATTTGCCGGCCATGCATAACTGTAAGCAACTTTATACAAAAGGGGTTTTATTTGAAGCCAATTATCAAGTTGCGTCATATAAATGTGAACCTTACACCACACCCTTCCAGCGTATACGCTGGAAACATTTTACCCTAAAAATAAGTGTAGTGGTGGTACCTCCCCCCGGTCGAATTATACTCGTTCCACCTTACAAATTTTGCAGAAAACATTGCCGTATTTGGCTTGCTTCAAAACGTTATTCTCATTGAATAATAAATTAATTTACAAACTCTGAAAATTATTTGCCAAAATCATTGTGAGAAAATAATTGTAACTTGGTTCAATGAATATAGCGATCAAATGTTGCGACAACTATATTTGACTTTTTTGTTCTATAAAATGTATGAGATATATAAAAATATTTAGAATATTTTCTTCATTATCATATTTTATTATATGAGTTATCCCGTAATTACAAACACGCAAACGCTTAACAAATAAGTTTTTACTAAGGTAATTAATTCATTAACAGATCCAAACAGAACCATTGTTATATTTACAAACTTGCTACAGTTCGGATGTTCGGGAAAATAGTACGGAGCAAACAACATGCTTTATGTACAGTCAGCAGCAAATATTTAGTGGCATTTAAACTGTCCACATTGTTAGATACAACCAAAGTGCTCAACAATATCGGCACAACCTACGTGTTCTAATTGTTCACAACATCTTAAACTTCCAAATGACAGAACATTCATAAATTCATAATGAACCAGTCAAATTTCACAAATATAGCATCTGTTACGACACCAGCGGTAACCTAGCAGCGAGACTGTTCGTAAATATAGGTACATTTTATAATATTATACCTTATGTTGCGGATATAAGGTTCCTGATCACTTACGGTATAAGACATGGTAACAATGACTCTTCTCTCCTCTCTTTTTTATATTAACAACTATCCTTTTCATATCTTGCAATGACGTCATTGACTGTCATTGTCAAAGAATCGGTCTAGGGGAACAAGAGGCATGATAAGACAAGACGAGAGGACGGACGAGTAAGACGGGTCATGCCCACATACCAGAAACTAAACGCTTTTGCGAGATGGTGCTGCAGCCCATCAGAAGCTGCTTTCAAACAATACTCAATGGACCATGACAGTTGATTTACAATCAAATTTAGTTTAAGTGCATAATTGATGTAATATTTTTTATCCTTAATAACTACAGAATCACGTAAGAAATAGTATTGAATTGATGATTATTTTCTCCTTTATTTTACGTTTTCCTTGAAGTTGATTTGCAATTTTAACACTGATTTAGTCTTACCGTTATTTTATATTTTCTTTTAACATAGTAATTGGGGCAATATGCGTAAATGTCACGGGGCACAATGGGATACACCATTATATTGCATTCTAATAAATCCATCGACAGAGTTAGTATCTCATCCGGGCTGAATTGCGTCAAGTGTTGTTAATGTTCAGTATATGGAAACACACCCATATATTGCACCTGAAATACTTACCCCGTCAAGTTGTACAAACCTACCCTCGTCAAGAAAAAGAAGGCTTAAGTCCGTTCATAACACACTTGAAAAAGAACAAGTTCAATCAATTGATTCTTCTTCCTGGTCTCTCCGGAAATCAACGTTTGCCAGTGATGCTGATTCATCACAACAACATTGTTCACAATTATACGACGTGCAAAAAAGAAGTTCCTCAAAAATTCGTTTTCACATACGAGCTTAAAGTTATTCGATCGTTCCTAGCAAGGATGTTCAAATGGTTTCAAAGGATGTATATTAAAAAAAAAATTAAAGACCGATGTATATTTTTTACAAACAATATATTTTAGCTAAAATATAATAGTTTTTCTGTTTCCTCTACGGTTTTCTCATTTTTAAACTGATGAAAAGTATCTTCATTAAATTTTAAAACCTCAAATGACAATATTATCATTGCTCGCACAGTAAGTGATCCTTACAAGATATTCGCAACATAAAGTTTAATATTATAAAATGTACCTATATTTACGAACAGTCTTGTTGCTAGGTTACCACTGACGCCGGAGCATTTGTGACAATTTTTGTGGTATTAACATTATGAGTTTATGAACGTCCTGACATTTGGGAATTTAAGATGTTGTCAACAATTAGAACATAGGTTGTGCCGATATTATTGAACACTTTGATTGTATCTAACAATATGGACAGTTTGAACGCCACTAACTATTTGCTGCTGACTGTACCTGCCACTGTAATTATGTCAGTCGACGCGACGCATTAGGTTCGGAAAAGGGAAAAATCTCTTTGACAAACGTAGAATTTAATTACACTGTCCGCACTGACAATACTCACAATTGTTTGTTCTTTGTCATTCTGTGTAACGATAATAATGTATATTTTAAATGCTACAATAATTATTAACATTACTTTGATTGTATAAAAAGTTATAACACTTCCTTTTTAGTTACGGAGAAGCCCAAAAGGCTACGTAACAAAAGTGAAAAATGATGAAAGTTTTTGTAGTTAGTAACTGTAAGGGCCACACTTACTTTTAACTTGTTGATTAATAAGAGTAGAATAAACCATAGCTATGAATTAATTTAAATATTTGTTAAGGGAGTTTGACCACCTGACGAAAACCCGCGGCCTGTGACTTCTCATAGCGACTCGCGGATCTTCCTAGAACTGTGTACTATAAAGTTTATAAAAATAAACTTCCGAATGCGGTTCACCACTACGTCAAGTACTTTGTGTCGATGTTGCCAAAAAGTTGTCGGCCGTTTACTAAGACCAATAGTTACAGCGCAAGCAATGGTCGAATAAGTAATATGATCGAATACAGGCAGCTCAAATGTAATTTTATTATTATGTTTTGAGGATATTTCAGGTGGCAACGTTACAAATTTGAGTAAGGTTTCTATGGTACTTCGATTAACTATACCTGTAGTACACAAATGCTTAAGAGAATGATTAAGTTACTTAAAATTTCCGCTAATATGATAATGTATAAGAATGGGTCCCATTCAAAGAAAGGACCAAAAAAACATTTAGATTTCATTTTTTTCTATATATCTGTAGTAGACATATTTTGGTGTACATTGAATCAGTTCTGATAGGATATAAATATCTATAGAAAACTGTATATGAATTACGTAATTATTATATATACATGTATGAGTCATTTGTGATGTTGATAATGCCAATACTCAGAGAACTTGTTTAAGCTGAGGGCAATGCACGTACGCGACCTCACGACAAGCTCGCATTTAAATTTAATATTCATTTGGTTCATTACTATAGTAAAGCGTTTAGTGCAAAAGTGCTGGTTACAAAATCACTTTACTTAACTCTCTGCGCCAATTTCATATAAACCAGTTCACAGTACAAACGATCTTGCGTTATCTTAAGCCACTTTCAAAAGCTTTATTTATTGCTCATTGCAATATCTAATTAGAGGGTTATTTAATAATAGTACCTATCCTAGATCTGGCTTCCTAGTTGTCATTCTGGTAGTTTAGGTAATAACTGGTTAACTAATTGTAACGTTGCAAAGAATTAATTTATTTTTAGTGATTCAAATATCAATCGTGTACGCAGTTAGTGAGGGTACACCTCAGAACAAGTTTACTACGTCTCCTTAAAACAATTATTGTGTACGTTTTCGTCCATATTTCACCCTGTGACAGAACGAGTGTAGTTCTAACGGGGAGGTACCACCGCCACACTGAATCTCTGGCGTGAGGCAGTTCTTGCGTTTCGATGGAAGGGTGTCGTTGTTGGAACACTTGTCGACCATCTCAGAAATCAGTAACGCATCTGTGAATCACTTCAGCTAGAAATCATACATGAAGTCGCTTACGTCCATGGGTGTGACCACTTACCATCAGGTGGCCTGCATTCTCGTTTGCTGTTTTAACCATAGAAAAAATGCGAAGTGCATGTTCACGATATTATAATTTAGTTTGGCCTGATGGGCAAAAATGTATTTGATTGGTTTTGTTAACGTAATAAAGTCATAGAGCACTGTTGTGTTTATTACCTGCCGTTTATTCTTTTTGCTTTTATCAACTTACAAAGTTTCAGATCTGCCTGAAAGTTAATTATGTCAAAATGGGTTTAGACTTATCCGATAAAAACTGTCAAGTTCCATTTTTCGTCCCGGCTTACGAGTTTGGAAGTGGGTCTAATTGTCGAAGTATTTAAATCATTCAAACTTAATTTAGTCCGTAACGAGTAAGGGGAGAAAGTAAGTCGGTAGAATTGATTTATATTAACTTATCAATTTCGTAAAAGTAAAAATCAAAACTTCAGGTATTGTTCAAGTAACACTTTCTCAGTATCTGCTGTGTTTTTTTAATTAGAGCTACAAACTAGCCTGCATTCCACCAGATGGTAAGGGTTCATTGCAACCCATGGACACCTGAAAGCAACTTCATATAGAACAAAGGGCTGGAGTTGTATCTGAAGTCAGTCGCTGATGCGTGGCTGCACTTGAGGACTAAGCTGGTCTCTTCATATGAAAGTGATCCGGTACTGCTATTTTTCCATGGAAAGGCAACAACATCTTCAAACCACAAATAGATGTGGGGAGGTTCATAATCATCTTACACCATGCAAATCATATTTTAATATCATCCACATATACATATGTATATCCAACTGAAATTAAATATTAAAGGGCGTACGACCGTAAACCTTTACAAGTAAAAAATGTTAAAAAACCCAACTCTTCTTTGACCACGAAGCGTGTTGAATACCGATCTCAAACATCCAGTGTTTACCAATATAACTAAGCAGGTTATATAACCCTTTCTACCGTGGTATACGAATTATTTTACCCTGTTTATCTTGTCGCAGTACTTGTGTCCTTGTGCTTCGACTTTTTGAATTGATAACATCTTCGCTTCGCACGCGATAGTCTCCGTTAATAAAAGTTTTATCTGGGGAATCTACGTTTACTACATCTGATAACTTTTATGGTTGCCCTCTTAAGTTTACTGTTAGAAACTTTTTGATTTTTGTACAAGTTTAGAACGATTTATTCGTAATATTACGTGTAATTTTATTTTTTACTCCAGAGAATAACAAAATTTCATTTTAGAATTCAACATTAATTTCGAAGTATACGGTTAAAGAGACAAAAAAATAGGAGTGAAAATTTCTTAACATGAGTTTGTTGATGAAAGTTTTGGATTAATTAAAGTATTATTACAACTTTTTATTAGAATTAGTCGCTTAACGTAGAGGCCAAGAGGGTGACTTTGTTTGGAACTTTGTAAAATTTTGGGTCAAATTCCCCGAAAATTGTTAAACAGGATGTTGCTGAATCAAGGCGTAAACTATGTGTAACACTCTCTGTAAAGTAATTGTCGTCTTTGTGATTGGTTTCCGGAGGCATCATTACTACAGATTGTTAATAATGTAGTTGAAACTGATGCAAAAGGAGACAATAAAGCAACCTAATTGAGAGTCATTAGAAATCGCGCTCAAACCTATTATTGGTTAGTTATAGATTTTTAACGTGTATGAGCAGAATCGAATCTGGAACCCACGATGTATCTTTAGCTTTGTAATCGCTTCACAACGCGGATTATAAACTTAACCACAATTTGTAGCCGAAGTATACTATTTATTTATTTATTTCTTTATATTGCACCTCTATAAAATAAAAGTTACAATAGGACAAATTATGCTGTTATGCATAATTTGCTTACGGCATGGGCGGCAATGATATTTACTATCAGGTGGACTGCGTGCTCGTTTGCTACTTCAATCTTATAATAAAAAAAAATTGACAAAAAAATATCCACCGACTTCCATGCCACAAAAAAGTAAAAAATTATTTAAATATATTTTAGTTTAAAACATACTCAGTACTTAGGACATAGTCCTGAAGTCGGCGCTCGACATATTTCGCTGGACGACGGTAACTATGTCCTATATGAGCACCGACTTCAGAACTATGTCCTACGTACTGAGTATGTTTTAAACTAAAATATATTTAAATTATTTTTTACTTTTTTGTGGCAAGGAAGTCGGTGGATATTTTTTTGTCATTTTTTTTTTATTTCATGCTTTTTAGTGACGATATTCATCTATTTGTATTAAAATAAAATCGCTAAGTTTGCTTTGTGCATACACATATGCAAACATTAAATAAACATCAACTTAAATCACAAATTAAACATAATCTTAGACACAACATACAACACTATCAATTCATACGAACTGAACACACCCGCTCGCAGGGCGCTGCCGCGCCCTGCTCGCTTAGTTTTTATGTTTTCTTTTATGTTCCAACCTAACCCAACCCACAATACATTTAAATTTAAAGCTAAATCTAACTCTTAGTCATAACATGACAATACTCCTGCATTTTCAGGATTAAGATATTCAAATCGCAATTTTTCATCATAATATGTCCTCACAGGAACGGGTTGTTATGTAGAAGTAGCAACCTTATGGCTTAAGCAGGCTGCATACCTGGTTACCTACATTATTAGGGTTGAAGACTTGAAGGTCAATTTCATTTGTGTCTTTGCTTAGTAATATAATAGTAATCTAATAGTATAATATAATAGCAATTACATATACGTAAGCACCAGATGGCTAATTTCTGCGGCTTGGGTTTGCAGTACCCTTGCATCATCAGACTTTGAGGAGAATTTGAGGGTCAAATTTTCCATCTAATATTTTTGCTCAGTAATCTTATAATATACACGTAAGCACCAGGTGGCCAACTTGTATGGCTTAGGCATGCATTACCCTGCATCATCAGGGCTGAGGAGTTGAAGGTCAAAACTTTCATCTTGTGTCTTTGCTTAGTAATTTTAATACATACCCGTAAGCATCAAATAGCCAACTTCTATGGTTTAGGCTTGCAGTATCCTGCATCATCAGAATTGAGGAGTTGAAGGTCAAAATTTTCATCGTTTGTCTTTGCCTTTTAATTTTATTACAAACCCGTAAGCATCAAATGGCCACCTCCTATGGTTTAGGCTTGAAGTACCCTTGCATCATCAGGGTTGAGGAGTTGAAGGTCAATTTTTTGTCCCATTAATTTGCTTAACAATCTCATTATATATCCGTAAACATCAAATGACTAAATTTTATAGTTCAAGCTAGCAGTACCCCTACATCATCAGGATTGAAGAGTAGAAGGTCAAAATTTTTATAGTTAATATCTGCTTAGTATTCGCATTCTATATGTTATCCAATTGGACTTCTGCAGCTTAGTTTCTGCCGACTATCGCTAATTTCATTAATTTGCTCCAAAAAGTTAAAGATTTCCATTACATTGTTATAGATCCTATGATCAAAACCTTATCAAACTCTTATCAAACTACCCCTGAAGTACATCCTTTCTAATAAAAAAAGAATCATCAAAATCGGTTGGCGTGACATTGAGTTATTCGTACATTTATCGCGCACATTGAAAATGCAAATTTAAGACATGCGTTTTTCTTATAGATGGCATTGTCAAAAGTGAACTAAAAAAAATGGGACCCCATGACACGTACTACCTTTCAAATAAAAAAAAATCATCCAAATCGGTTCACCCAGTCCGGAGAAATCACGTAACAAATATAAAAAAAAATAAAAAATACAGACGAATTGATAACCTCCTCCTTTTTGGAAGTCGGTTAAAAAAAGTATTTGTTGCCTGGGTTGAAATTCATTGCAGTCACGAAATGAGAGTGACTTTTGCATGAAATAAGCTTTTTAATGGACAATTTCGTTTCAATTTTAATAGTTAGTGTCATTTGCGGTGTTTGTCGAGCCAACGTGATGACTTTTGGTTAAATTTGTATTTAATATTACTTAATATTGGACCTCACTGCTTTGAACTGAGAGTCTAAAATATTTTTTTCCAGTAATAATTATAAATTTAACAATGCAAGCTAAAATTTGAATTGCTGTGATGACAAATTACGATTTTAATAAGTCTCATTATGACAATTACTGTAGTTACTTTGTACATCTATCCGTTTATTAGCTTTTCAGGTCAATTGCTGCATATGCCGCTTTATGACAAAAATAAAGAACTTATTTTTACGAAATTGAGTTTTTTTGCGGCCATTGCGTCAGACGTTATTTTCACTCAAATAGAAGTAAAATTATTTTTTTTTTTATAGGAAAACGATCAAAACAAATTAGGTACTCATTGTTAAGATATTAAAAAAAAAACACCTAAACGCTTATCGTTTATATCAAAACCTTAATTTTGCAAACACTCAATATTCCATTTAGACAACATTTATTTTTGAGTAATCTAGCCATACGATTTGGTGGCCGCAGTAAATGCTGATCGTACATAGGAAGATGCTGCTGTTTATCTTCTGGATTTAGTCTCAAATTAGGCAACTTAACTAAAACTTAGTAGCCTTCACATACCTTTAAATATTTTTGTGAAAATTATAATTAAACTAATTTTCAGAAAGTCTGTTATATGCTAAAAAAGTATTTGAATTATGAAAGAAGTAGTTCATTATGACTTTGGCGCCCTCTTCTCCCTTAGTATAAAAGGAACTTAGTCTTGCTCTTAATTAAGTTTAACTATAAATTATTAACCTACAAAAGTACGGAATATCTTGTATATAATTTGCTTCGCAACTATTTACAAAAGTGGGCTTACACTTTTTTATATCAATGTTTTTAACGTCAACTTTCAGTATATTTTATCACGACTTCTTAAAAAACTCATTTCTCTAAATTAAGCTGTTGCCGAGTCGACAAACAGCGGGAACCAATACACGTACGACTGACTTTCTCATAAGCTTCCTCCTAATACAGTTCACTTGTCTCGATATCACTAAAGGCGAAAATAAACATGGAAATACTTCGGGCTTTTCAAACCTGCTGCCTTTCCTGCCCGCCAATCGAGAACAAAACGATCCGTGACCAGTGATCGAGATACCTCAATTCAATACCTCGCCTCTTTTCGCCTCTATTTCGTAAAAGTCAAAGGAGGGGCGGCAGACCAAGGTAAACTGGCAGCGAACGCAAGACGTGGAATTCGAAAAATTCAATTTCCTAACTGCGAATTTAGTACAGAATGTAAGAAATAACCGGTTCCCAGTAGAAACGCTCCGTGGGGAAGCGGGAAGAATGTAAAACATAGAGAATGGAGTAAAATTACACGTACTCCTACCGTATGTTCTCTTAAGCAGTTTTAATACGAGTTGCTCACGATACGATTTTAAAGTAAATAAATAACGAATAAGATTTACTTTTTTTTAATAATATGGAAGTAGCTAACGAGCATGCAATAAGTGATGTAATTAACCCTACATAGGATCGGAGTATTACCTAAGTTTGAAAAGTATTTTTGGGTAAAATACTTTTTAATAACATAGAAAGTATAATATATATAATTGTTACAAGCGATCAATATTTTTCAACATTTTGTCTTTTTCATAATTTAAACCTGAATTTAGTTTTGATGATTATCTTATTTTTTGTTAATTAACATGAACCAGCTTTTGGCCCATTCCTCAAAACAATCGTGTCGTGTGTTATAAAAGTGAGTGGTGTGAAAAGAGACGGGTGTCAATAGAGGGAAACCGATCCGAAGTACAAAAGATAAAGGGGCTCGTGTAGTCGAAGTAGTAAGGAATTTATGGTAATTGGATTTTTCGAGCGTTTAGCGCCTTTGTGCGCTTCATCCAACTGACATAAATAGAACGTATTGATCTTATCAAATAAATGTCTTTCTTTATCGGCTGGATGATTCGACGGAATGGGATTGATTGAGGGATAATTTATTTTTAGTGTCGTCATCAAGCATTATTGTCGCATCGCTAGGTAAGATTCGTCGTGGAATAGAATGAAGGATGCGGTATGGGAGGCATACTTATCCGAGGGGTTTAAAATTTGTAGGCCGTAACGAATATCTGGATAACCTTAGACATCACCATCATCAACACATATAACAGATCTTATCTGGGGTTGATTACAGATGTCCATGGGTGACAGGGGCTACTTACAATCTGACTGACATATTGATACTATTTCTATTAAAAAAATGGTAGTATAAAGAGTTTGGTTTGATTGGAGAGGTTCAACCACCAATTTTTAGCGGAAAAAAGTTCTTGCGTTTCAGTTTCAGTATTTTATTATTATTATTGGGTATTGTTGCCATGTAAATTTAATATGAACCGACCATCTTAGTTCTCAGGACTAGCAATGCATCCGTGATTGATTTCAGATAAATCCTCCATATGAAGTTCGATGTAGAATCCCATGAGCGGCAGTGACCACTTCCGATCAGGTGATGCTAATTTGCTGATTAAATCTTGTAAAAAAATATTTTGGCTGTAATCTACCACGTTTATTAAGTGGAAATTGTAGACTTTAAACATCCTTAAAACGTCATAGAGAATCCTCAAGAAAACTTTCTATTGTCCTCTTTAAAGTAAATGATGTCAAACATAAACATAATACTGCATAATCAGAGGAGTTCGGAGAAAGGATTCTAAACCGAATTAGTAGTAGGCTAATAAACAAATGGGATAAAGATTAGTTATGCGAAATCAGTCCTAGGCCAGGACTGATTTCGCATAACTAATCTTCATTATCATAAGCACGTTGATGAAGGCTTAAACATGTATTTATTATGCTCTGATCAACAACCATAATTATTTTGGTTTGTTTATTTAGTATAGCAACATATGAGTAGTAATAAAGTATTATTAAATTATATGGAAAAGGATATTCGTGATAAAATCCCAACATAAATATTAATTTAAAAGGGGACAATTTTGAGTGAAACAGTGTTTGGCGTAGTCGTTGACAAAAATAAAAAAAAGCTGATGCACTGCCGTGTCTGGATTTATACAATTTATAAAAATAGAAAATATTTATATAGATAGGTAAATAATTTATGTCATACATGTATGGTACGTGCCGTGTGTATATTCATTTTTTATGTGGATGTCGTAAGAGGCGACTAAAGAAGACTTTTGCCAGGTGGTAGAACAAGTGTAGTTCGATCGGGGAGGTGCTATCAACACACCTATTTCTAGCGTGAAGCACCTCTTGCGTTTAGATAGAAGGGTGTGGTGGCCGGCACACTTTTATATAAGGCGACTATCTAAGACCTCGAGCTTAACAACGCATTTGTGGTTGACTTCAGATAAACCTATGTTCTATATGAAGTTGTGTACAGATGTCCATAGACAGAGATGACCACTTACCTAGCCTACCTAGGTGGACTGCATGTTCGTTTGCTACTTCAAACTTATATAAAAAAAGGAAAAAACATCAGTATTCTCCTATGTTACATCAACACTATTGCGGGTGCCAACACGCTTTCCAGGTACGGCTACTGTTAAGAAAAACCATCTGTGAGGATCGTGTCCAGCAGTGGACTTCAAAAGGTTGATGGTCAGAAGGATGAGTAAACAAATGTATGCCGCGTCCACATCGAGCAACGTAAACAAGGAGCATCGATATGAAAACAAAATTATACGTAAGCACTATATGGTGCACATATCGAATACGAAGGGAGTCTCGAATTAAAGTTATTTATTACATAATTACAGGCAAAGTAGATATTTACAACTTGCTGCCCCACGGTGTTAACCGCTTTTAATAAATGTAACGTAACTTTGAAATTTAATACATTTTAACGAAGTAGATGGATTTTAGTGAAATAAAACTACAAATGAATCTATTTAACTATAGCGATTTCTATTATTACTTACTCTCAGTCATCCAAACAAATTTGCGATGTATAATCATGACAAACTTTCGTTTTTATTTTCAGTTGATAATGTGTGAAAAAAATTAAAGTTAAACAACCATTTACATAATGAAATAATTACGAATTGATAGTTTAAAAGACAAATTATTTATTTCTTTTAATAAATTAATGTCTTTTTTTTAGATTTAGGCGATTTTACACTGATATAACGAAGTGATTGCGTGATATCAGGATGGTCGAAGAGTCTTCATTATATTCCTTTCTTGAAGATTTGAAGTAAAACACAGAAATAAACCTTTTCGATGTATTCACAGTCTAGGAGGTCCGATCGCTTCGACGGTTAAACAAGAATCTTTTTTTACCGGCGTTCGCTTTTTTACTCGCCTTTTTATAACAAAGTTTGGTGGTGTGACAATAACAAATTTATGGAGGGTAAACTAAATTACAATTCTAAAAAATATTAAATGTTGCTAATTCAATAAACAAACAATTTTCGATCTTTAAACTAACTAAAATAAATATTATCGGCGACGTGTTTTTCATAAATACGCGGTGTCGCGCCGACACGGCCATTCTGACAGGCGGTGCGTGCCCTGCACCTGCCTGAGTTGTAAAGTTCGAGTTCTGAAACAAGGATTTTTTTTTCTTTGAGGTAGGTATCTGTAAACAACACATGTTGCTCACAGGTGCAACAAGTGTTCTAGGTCATTGATTAATTCTAAACATTCTCATAGATATGTGGTGTATACGTGTCTACCACGGCCCCACAAGGCGTCCCAACGGTATCTCATGGTTCACTATGGATACATCATGGACCCGTGGTTAGCACGAGGGTAACGCATGGTTAGCTCAGAGGTATCACTCTCCAGATTATAGTATGTGCGTGTTCTCGTAGATCTGTAATTTAAATTTGTCTACTATAGCTCCACAAGGCTTACAACGGTATCTCATGGTTGCACCGCGGATACATCAAGGACCCGTGCTTAGCGCGAGGGTAACGCGTGGTTAGCTCAGAGGCATCACTCTGTGGTGTATACATGTCTACCACGGCTCCACAAGGCTTCACAACAGTATCTCATGGTTCCACAGTGGAACACTAAGAACCCGTGGTTTAGCTTAAGGGCAATGCATAACTAGATTAAAGGTAACACTTTCTTAGGTAATAAGAGGTGAACTAAATAAATTTTAACTTAACAACTCTTAATCCGATGGCGTGTGCTCGTTGTGGTGACCTAGCAGGCTAGCTCGGCCATTGTGGCAGTACTTTGAGGAAGCTCAGTATTTTCTCCCGCCGACACGGCACCTTGTTCACCCGGCCGCAGCGCACGCCCCATGCAGTAGGCGTGATGTTCCCGGTGAAACAGCACATTGCATTGTGCTATTGTGGTGATCCAAATGTGACAGGTGGAACCGCAGCTGATGAGGAATCGTTTCAGATCGGAGGTTGTTCCGATCCCGCTTCTGATAACGAAGTGGATACGACGATAGGATGGCCATGGTCTTCATTATTTTCCTTTCTTGAAGATTTGAAGTAAAACACAGAAATAAACTTGTTCGATTTATTCACAGTCTAGGAGGTCCGATCGCTTCGACGGTTAAACAAGAATCTTTTTTTACCGGCGTTCGGTCGCCTTTTTATAACAATGTTTGGTGGTGTGACAATAACCAATTTATGGAGGGTAAACTAAATTACAATTATAAAAATCATTAAATGTTGCTAATTCTTAAAACAAACAATTTTCGATCTTTAAACTAACTAAAATAATTATTATCGGCGACGCGTATTTCATAAATACGCGGTGTCGCGCCGACAGATATATATGACGTCTCCCAATGCACTTTATCGAGTGCGCTGTAGCGTTGTTTTGAGTATTCAAATTGAAAGTCAACATTGTCTGAAGTACGTTTGTGAACTAATGTTGCTCACATCGATTGTGTGTCTTTGTTTCAGTCCAATTTGTTGATCTTGCGTCTAGCTTCGATATGTTATTTACATTTAATGTTTAATTGGAGTAAATGTTACATAGTGGACATTATATAGAACAGTGAATAAATGCGTGAAACTTGCCCTCTCAATCGGAGAGTCCGAGGTTCAAACCCAGGCACGCACCACTGATTTATGTGCGTATTAGAAATTAATTATCACTGCTTTGACGGCGAAGGAAAACATCGTGAGGACACTTCACACCCGAAAGTTTTTAAAAAAATAGTTCTCGGAGGTGTGTGAAGTCCACCAATTCGCACTTGGCCAGCGCGGTGCTAAAACTCTCGTTCTGAGAGAAGACCCGTGCCCAGCAGTGGGACAATAATGGTTGTACCCAAGTTGATATTATATTTTTAGTTGGTTTTGCCAACATCTCATTATCAGAAACAGTAGTAGAAGTAAGTAGCAAATAAGAATGTAATCTAATTCGTAGGCTAAGTCGCTAACGCTAAACAGTACATCAATCATTATCATTCAATCTACACTGTATTGATGTTGCTAACTTACTAACCGAATCATGAGTTGCGACTGCAGATATTAAAAAAATCTCGTGTGTGATGACTACTTTATCTTACTTACTTTACTTTAGTAATCTTAAAATCAGAACAGATTACCAATTGACATTATTGTTAAAAGGCATTTTAAGTATTATGGGTGTTGTTATGAATTTTGATTTCGACTTTTAACATAAATTTTTGAAAGTGGTCCAATCCATTGTGGTTCATCAATGGAGGCAACTCCGCCACATGTCTTCTGCTTATTAACAGCAGTATTAAAGGCTATTATGTTCCAGTAGTCTAAAGGGAGTGGTAAGGGAGATATACATATGCGAGTTAGTTTTAGAGGTAGTAACAAAACCAAGGCCAAACTCAAGTAAGACACCGATGTTTGACGCAAGCATATGTCGTGGAATCGTGGAGCAGTGCTATTAGCATAGGCCGTCCAAGGGAACATCATGGGGTTTCAGCCGGTGGGAGTCCTGCATATCTTCTTGCAACCCCCGCAGCCGAGAGGATGTCACACAGGTTTTCAATAAAAGGTACCAATCTGATTGCATCGTACAGGCCATCCACCAATAGGTGGAGTGCGTGTTTGTTTGCTACCTCCATAGCATACAAAAGAAACTATGGCTCTATGATGTATATGCGAAAGGTTGCGAACAAGTTTAACTAAAAATAAGGTTATATACGTGACTTATTTCAATATACTCTTCACTTTTACTACATCGCTTTTTTGCTGTTATAGAAACAGATGTAATAGCTTACTGTTAAATACAAAAGGGTAGGTTTACATAACATGACAGATATATTGTTTTGTTTTTAATAAATCTCAGTTTATGAAATAACCAAGGAGAAAATGCTCTCAGAGTACAAATACAGCGAAGCGTCCCTAAATGCATTCATTTTGAAATTCATCTGTGTTTCAATAACGAAAGTGTTTTCCGATATCAATTTTCCGTACCGTGAAGCGATTTACATGAACGATGCGTCGATGAAACGCTGAAATAAAGCGATGTCGCTTAAATGTAATGCGAGTGCCAACTATTTACTGTAATGACACATATCTGTACCTTCGAATTTATTTTTTACACTTCTGTCAATTAATCTTAAATTTTAATCAATGGATTTCCTCGTAAATATTTGTGGCACTGCCGAGTTTTCATTTGCAATATTTTTTTTTTAAATAATAAAGTAGAAAACGAGCATGCAGCCCACCTGATGTTAAGGTCACTGCCGCATCTGTAAGCAACTTCAAACGGAATATGGTTTCTATCTGAAGTCAATCACAGATGCGTTGCTACTCCCGAGGACTCGGATGGTCGCCTCATATAAAAGTGTGCCAGCAACCACACCATTCCATCGAATCGCAAGGAATGCTTCACATTAGAAATAGGTTCTACCACCTTTTGAACATGGTGAACCTCATAAGAAACATTCTAACTTAATCTTAAAGGGTGAAAACACATAAAACATACCTACTTATCAAACATGACTGAAATCGATTTCAATATAAAATCGTATCAGTAACCGAATTCCGCGTACGTGCGGCCAATACGTAAGTAGTAAATGTATTACATTCATATAAAATTCTTAGTATCCGCATGCAAATTCGCGGGCCCGTACGCACGTGTAGGAACCGTTTTAATAAAACACGTCTTACAAGAGTCATATGTTGGGACCAATATCACATGTTTACATAGGGGAATGCGTAATGAATACCCACTGAGGTGTTGAGACGTGAACGTTTGGTGTCGAATTGTTTTCGGCGACAGTTGTTTAGTGAAAGATCTTGGTGACTCAAATATATTCAGTAAGCGCTTGTTTTGTTTACTTTTGATAAAGGAAAGTGAAGATTTTGAAAGAATATTCAAGTAGAGGTCCACTTGTATGACATCGGTTACACGTTAATTACGCGAATGACGAGAGAATTATCGTGTAAGACACGGACTCATAGAGTGGGTTGCTGAAAATTAAATATTTTAGATAATATTTGTCAGTCTATTTTAAATGACTGAGAATATTATATCCATATGATTAAAAGATTGTTGCGTTGTGTGTGCAAACGGCGACTGTGTCGTATTTTTATCAGTTTGTTGTCAGTCGGGACTGATCGTCTAACCGTGTAAATTTTCCATCATTTCGGCATCAGTTATATCACGAATGGACTAATGGACTGAACTGATGCCAGAATTAATGCGTATCCAATGTCTATGTCTTGTCAAAATTTTCACTATAATTTGTCATTAAAATAGGTATTTACACTTTCTCTCAAATCATTTTATTTGCAAACTTATTTTTTTTTTATCTGACTGAAATAGCAAACGAGCATGCAGTCCACCTGATGGTAAGTGGTCAGTGCCGTCCATGGACGTTTGTAATCATGTTCATACAGAACATGGGTTCCATCCGAAGTCAATCACAGATGCGTTGCTACTCCCGACAAGTATATAATATCGTTAAATAATAATAAGTATATAATATCGTTCCACAATAAGAAGTACAAACTATATTAAGATAATATCTAGCATTAAAATGATAAAAGTATTTGCAAAACCTTAAATATTATAGCAGTTCATAATAATTCATTTTTAATGAGCCCCTAACTTTTTGAATTTCAGCGGTGCCTGGGATTAGAAACTTAGGCCTTTCGATTGGGATACGAGTTTTAGTCACTTGTTTTATTACTCACTATAAATGTTTTCCTCTCCATCATTAAAGTTATGAATGTTTGATGATTGCTCATTGTTGATGATGATGCTCGTGATATTATGAGGCAATCAGATACTAGTTTTCTACCCCTTACCACCTCGTAATAATAGAAAAGTTAAGCATACATATCCAGAGATAAATACAAAATGATCTCAAGTTTTTAATGATTATGCATTAGAATATGACATGATTTACTTATTTAAGTTTTTAAATAAAATACAGGCATTTAAAACCCGCGTTTTTTTTCATTGCATCATTCTCTATGAATTTTAAATTATTTTACTACTGTTTCGAACTTTATATTATTATGTCACGAATCAATAATCTAATTCCTGTTTTTACAAAATGGAATAGCGATTAAATAGTAAATAAGTAGTTACCTACAAATTTTATATATTAATAAAAAATATATAAACCAAATAATAACAATAATAATTATCTCGAGCTATGATTTTACGATACTTGCAAAATATTATCTATATTTTGATTTAAACTTAATAATTAATGAGGAAAACCGTGTACAATAACTTATCCACGAAATACTTTCCCTGATCGTTTATATTACGACACCTCATATAGTGTTTATTACGGATATCCAGCAGTTTGAGACACGTTTCCGAATCAGTCACATCCCTAGTAATAAAACAAATAGTGACATGATAGGCCAATATCCTTGTTTGCTCAGTGGAATACGTAATGAATATACCCGAGCTTGTGTCGGGGAATGGTGAATATTTGTGTCAAATTGTTTATTATCACCAGCGTCACATTAGATGTAGACAAATTACCTTAAAGATGCGTCTTAGTGGAAAGCATGTATTGGTGATGTGAATTATTGTAGGTATGTGCATATTCAATTTAAAGGATGTGTACGTAAACAAATATAAGTCTAGAGAAATGTGTTCTATATAAACAATTAATAGGTTGGTATTAATGTATCATTGTAATATATTAATGTCTAGTGACTATTTTGTTAAGGGGGTACAAAATATAATATAAGCTGAGCATTTACTTGCCAACAAACTGTCTATACAGTTTGGCAAGAAATTATTTTGTTATCATTGTATGTACCTTTTAAAAATAAATAAATAAATAAAAAAGATGTATAAACGCAGAAAGTATCACAGATGAACTGAAATATAAAAGACTAATTTCACCAAAGCAATGCACGGAAAATGTTTTTAATAATTTCCCTCCACTTAATAGTATAGAATATAACAGTTTAGAAATATGTATTATGATTTGGTGTTTTGCGTCCTTGTGAATCTGACCCAACAAATTGGGTATCCGAATAATCCCAATCCCTACTTGTTGACAATATCGCAGAATATGGAGTAGAGGGTAGCAAGTTCTGCGTTTGTTGAATAGTTTAAAAATAAACTCTTTATATACTGTGGTATAGATATATAAATGTATGGGTGTAATACATGATTCATGCTGAAGGAAGATATATATCTTAGATATATATCTTCCTTCGATATATAGATATATATCTTAGACGATATCGTCTTGATTCTATCTTGTGACGTAAAGTTATATAAGCTTTAAGTATTAGTAGATGAACACTACATTACATCGTTGAAAGTGAATTCGAATCCTAAACACGCGGTTCTGTTTTCGTTGTTGTAATGTGTCAAAATACATTTTCGTTTACTATACTGTTATTTGATAAAAGTCTAGGGGAATGCTTTGAAATCTTAGCCTTCATCAGAATATTAAACATACGTGATGAATGAATTATTTATCAAAGTAATATATGCGTATGTACACACTCACACCCATATGCATGAATGTCTATTTTTACAATATAGTAGTACTCCGCCTTCGAAAATTTATAGAAAAACTAACAACAGTGTAAAAAAGAAACAAAATAGTCACTGAACTCTACAATGTTATTAATTTGTTACGCTACATTTTCGTGTTATACATCATACACGTCAATACGTTCAAAACAGATCTTTAGATCTTAACATCATGGTCCAAGGTGCAATATACAACTTAAAATACGATGCGTGTTTTAAAATGCTAATTCATAATCAGTTATTTGTGCATTCCTCCAACATGTAATATTTACTTCCTTTCCGTAACATCTTCCTCATTGCATGTGAAAGTTACGCGCTAAACCTAATTATGTCATTTTGCATAATAATTCGCATAATCAGGCAATACTTGCATTGTGGTCGAGTGAAGATTATATGAATTCTTTTGCAGAAGGTTGGTAGAAGCGCGCAGAAAATCGCATATGTGTAGAAAAACAATCTTGCGGTGTTTTATGACTTGCTGTGGTAGTTATATTATATTTATGATAAATTAATTTCGTTCCTCTGTAGGCATAGTTGAATTCTACATTAAATTGACGACATTACAATTTTTTGTCGACCAAATAATTACGTAATTTCTCTTGCGATGTTTCATATCATACAATGAATGATGGCAAAATTCTGATGTTTTTGCTCGTTTCATAGGTACCGTTTGGTTCATGACCCACCATCCATTTTCCCACTTATTATTTTGAACATTTTTTTTCAGATTTCAGATGCTGCATTTTAATGCGACGCCCAACTTCTTTTTTGACCATTCTTGATTGTGGTAGCTAAAAGAAGAAGCAGAAGAAGTTTTCTATTCCCTCCTTCCAACACATGTCAATAATGAGGTCTTCAAAATATTTCTAACCAGCTGATATTTTTTCCGTTTAAATACTAGTTTTTATAATTTAACAGCCACAGTAATATAATAAAATGATAAAAAAAAACATGCGTGCGTACAAAGTACACATGTCAGAAGTGAAACTTCTTTGGCGAACTAATTTATACATCTTGTTTATATTTATACAAATCTAAAACTTTAAATTTCCAAGATTAAGAGGAAGGGAAAAAGGCGTGATACGACGTTCGCTCTGTCTCACTTTTTCTCTCAATCTTTCTCACTCGCTTGCTCCCTACTCTCACTCCACGGCTAGTTGCTCATGCTACGTTCGCCCTGTCTTACTCTCTCTCAATCGGTCTCGATCCTCTGATCTATCATAGTAGGTCCCTGCACTGCACCCCATTAGATCCTCCGACTCTTACTAATATAGAAGCATCAGTGTGTCAAGTGGCAATGACAGGACACCAGCCCATCATCGTAGCTTCAGTATATCTCCCCCCGGGGAAATCACTCCTTGAAACCGACCTCAGGGTATTATTTAGCATGGGAGACTCGGTCATTCTGGCCGGGGACTTCAATTGCAAACACCCTAGGTGGAATTCACTTCGCGTTAATACGAATGGCACCCGCCTAGACAAACTTACTGACAAACTACAGTTTGAAATTATAGCTCCCCTCACTCCAACTAGATTCCCGCCAGGGGAACAACCACACCATAGCCCAGACGTCCTAGATATAACGCTTCTTAAGAACGTTACCCTCCAACTTCGCAACATTGAGGTCCTACACGAGTTGGACTCGGACCATCGTCCAGTTCTACTCAGCCTAGGCACTACTCATAACCCTCTCCAAAGGACCAGTCGCATCATCGACTGGCGCAAACTGGACAAAAATTTAGGCTCCCAGGACTCAACAGACCTACTGACGATGCCTCAAATCATTGCCACAACACAGGATGCCAACCTTGCCATTAGCTCCCTGACAAATCACATACGGACTGCTACAGACAAATCGACACGGGACGTAAAGGCGGCGAGCGATCGACGCTTCGAACTCCCTGACGAAATAAAATCCCTCATTACAGCTAAAAATGCTGCCACCCGAAAATATGATCACTTTCCCTCTCCCGTAAACCGTAGGACGTTAAACTTCTACCAAAAGAAAGTAAAGGAAAGCATAAACGAGATGCGGAATAACAATTGGGGTTCGCTGGTTGAAGCAATCTCGCCATCCCACCAGGCTTACTGGAATCTGGCGAGATCGCTCCGATCAGAGACTGTAGTGTCAATGCCTCCATTGACTAGACCGAACTTACCACCAGCGTTCGATGACTCGGAAAAAGCCGAATACCTGGCTGACAGTCTAGAGAGCCAATGTACCCCAAGTAC